>WNGS01046660.1:0-13187 GCA_020271785.1 Procambarus virginalis | reverse complement strand
GAATTCCCTGCCATCACTACAGTTGCTCTATACCGTCAATACCAAGTGGAATGACAGTCTCTTCGATCTCGAACCGGTTACTTATCACGGCAAAGGCTATGTGATCGGAAAAACTGGAGGATTTTCAGTTCAAGATCGGCCCCAATCCTTTTCAGACCAATACCAGACAGGGTGAGGAATTGTATAAAGTAACGCGGATGATTTGCGGAACTCAGTGGCACCGAAACCGTTTACGATCTTTATTGTGGCACGGGCAGTATCGGCATTTTTGTGAGTGAAAAAGCAAAGAAGATCATCTGGGGTGGAAATGGTGGAAGCCGCTATTGCGGATGCAAAGGAAAATGCTGCCCTGAATCATTACACAGCACGGCTTTTTTGCCGGCGATGTGATCGATATCTGTAATGATGATTTTTTTGCCACCCATGGCCGTCCGGATGTGATCATCACGGATCCCCCACGGCAGGCATGCACGAAAAACTCGTCCGCAAAATCCTGTACATGGAAGCACCCACTGTAGTATATGTGAGTTGCAAACCCGGCCACCCAGGCCCGCGATCTGATCTTACTGGATGAAAAGTACACGGTAACGAAAGTGCAGCCGGGGAGCATGTTCCCCCATACCCACCATATCGAGAATGTTGGTGCAGCTGAAACTGAAAAATAACCATGCATAAAGTCGTCCTTCCTTTTTCGCTGCTTCTGCCTTTGTTCAGCTCCGGCCAGGAAAAACCAGTACCGGAAGAACTGAAGCCCTTTGTACGTTCGGCTATGAAGTACTGGATTGGGGCAGCGAGGACCTGAATGGGGATCAGCGGAAAGATTATATCCTGATCTTAAAAAAGAAGGAGAAAGACAGTGCCGGGGTGGAATCGGATGAATTGGGCGATCGCCCGGCCCTTGCTGTTATTGATACGATTGAAAGATAATACACTCAAAACAGTCGCTGAAAACAATGAAGGGTCCATCTGCCGGCATTGCGGGGGAGCCATGGGTGATCCTTATGAGGATTGACCGTAAGTTCTGGAAGATTTCAGTTAGATTTTATGGAGGATCTTCGGATCGCTGGGCGGTATCCGTTCATTTTACATATGACCGGTTGAAAATGACTGGCTGCTGGAAAAAAGAAAAGACTACGAGTTTCAGTGCTATAGAATCCGGAGAAAGAGGGAAATAGAAACGGACCCTGACCCGTAAAGAAACGGGCGATATTCGCCTAAGTGAATACAAACAGGAGCATAACAAGGACAACAGTGATTGGCTGGTTAAACAAAAAACCTGGTTCTACACGAGTCCGGAACTGAACAGTAAACCCCGCAAAGCCTACCTGGTCAGGGTGACCGCGTGAAATCATGGGCGGTATACCGTAATTTCATTCAATGTATGTTTGAGAATAAAAAGGGCGAGTATACGAGTGGGTTATATTTTAAAGAAAGATTTGCAACGCCTGCCTGCACAAAAACCCAAAGCGGGTCAATAAATTGTAATTTTGCCCCATGGCTGATTTTCGGTTTTTCAAGTCCCTTTCATTTGCCCCCGGTGATCAAGAACCTGATAATCATTATGTACTGGTTTCCTGGCACAGGTGATAGGCAATGGGATAGAACCTCATTGGGTAGAGAACTGGTTTTGCGCTTCATGACCTTCATTCAATTTACTTCAGGCCGCACCAGTTTCATTACACACACTGTTTCAGGCATGGCAGTTTACTCACTTGTTTTTCAATATGGTCGGCCTATGGATGTTCGGCGTAGCCCTCGAACACCGGTATGGATCAAAACGATTCCTTGAATTTTATATTCTGACAGGCCTGGGCGCCGCCACTGCTTCATAGGGTATCCTTTATTTTTGAAATGGAACCCATCATGGACGTATACAGGAAACTGCCCGCCGAAGATCAGCTTAGTCTCATTGATGATCCTAGTTCAAAAGTGAATGTGGCTACCCTCGGTGCCTCCGGTGCCGTCTTCGGTTGCCTGGCCGCTTTTTGGTTATCTATCCCAACAGTATCATCTATATCGACTTCCTGATCCCCATCAAAGCCAATGGATGGTCCTTATTTACGGCCGGAATGGGAGCTGATGCTGGCCAGTACGTAACTCGGACCGGTGATACCGTAGCCCATTTTGCCCACCTGGGCGGGGCGCTTACCGGGTTTTTACTGGTCTATTTCTGGAACAAAAGAAACCGTCGCTCGTTTTATAGATAAAATCGGCGACCGATAAACCCGTACCTTTAGCCACCGGTTTACACTATGACATACACCGAACCATTCATACAGACACGCGGATCAGCTTCGGGCATAGAGCAATAATGCCCTTACCCGCCTGATCGTGATCATACCTTGTGGTATTCATCAGTATCGCACCTGGCCAAGGTGTTTTACTTATTACATGTACCGCTCTGAGCCCGATGGTGGAAACCCATTTTACTGCCGAGGTATTGCCCCTGGCAGTGCTGCCGGCAAAAAATGTCGGATCTGGCATCGCATCCCTGGACGGTACTTACTGCTATGTTCACCCATATCGGCTTCTGGATGACCCTGGCCAACATGCTCTGGCTCTGGACCTTTGGCTATATAATGCAGGACCTGACCGGTAACCGGTAAGATCGTTCCCTTATACATTTACGGAGGACTGGTGGCTTGTGATCGTGATCGCTTACTTAATAGCCACGGCGTGGTACCTGCCAATGCAGCCCACCCTGCACGCTACCATGTACTATGGGAGTGCGGCCAGTATCACCGCTATCGCTGTGGCACTACCCTGGTATCTCTCCGGGTACCGCATTTTCCCATTACTGCAATGGTGGCTTCTCCGCTCTGGATCCTGACCGGTATCTATCTGCTGATCTCCCTCGCACCTTGCCCTTTTATATATCACCGCTTATGTGCCCCCGGTGGCAGGTGCCCTGACCGGCTTCCTCTTATCTGGTTTATCCGCAGGGGCTATTGACTGGAGCGATGTGGATGAGCAACTTCTTTGATTGGGTAAAGATCTCTTCAATCCCGAAAACCCCGCAAAGGCAACCGGCGATCAAGGATCAACTCTTTTATAAAGCAGGGACCACCCCTATACCAAGACACCCATGTAACCGCAGAACGGATCGATGCCATCCTGGATAAGATCAACCAGGGTGGCATACAATTGCATTGACCGCCGGAAGCAAAAGATATCCTGCGGGGAGAGCTGGGTGAAGAGTGATATCCGGATCTGATCAGGCCATTTGCCGCATCACAATGGCTTTGTCTACTAGCTGCATTGAATATATCCTCTACAGAACCTTCCCTCCTTTAATGGACTGGAACTTGTGTGCCGCCTTTCGCTAATGTTCGGCCACCGCAGAAGTCTCAGAACTATAGACCGGGCAAACGTTTGCGGATTACTTCTTCATTGGTGTCATCACTACGGCCGGGAGGTCTTGCCCCGGTTTGAGCAGGCGTTTACCAGTTCCTCCTCCCCCTACTTCCAGGGCGGAGTACGGCAGCAATCCCGGTTCTTGTAAGAAGATAGTAATTATCAAGGGGGCGACAGCCTGGGCGCTGTCCGGGGGAAACCACGAAGGAGGAAAACCCACGGCTCCTTTATGCAAAATATCAAATAACGGCATACTACCCTCCACCAACTATAGCCACTATCAGGCCTGGATAGTTGTACGTTACACGGGTTGTCCTTTTTTTTGATCTTATCAAATTAAACGTTTTGCTTCCAGGCCGAGAGCGGGGTTTTATCGGGCGATCTCCTGGCGGAAGCCCCCCCAGGTTGCCGGTTGACATAAATGTTAGAGCACCGTTGTTATTGTTCAACTGACGATTTGTCGGATTGGGCTGCCTATTTGCCACTGCCCGAGAGGGCCAACAAGAATCATAATTGAACATACTCAGATAGCGATGTTGGTGTATGGACAAACTATAACATACAGCATTTAAAAAATCACCTGCCACTGCTCATTTTTAAAAAGTGAAACCTTTATTGCCATGAAAATGGGTACACAATGCATAGAGTAGAAGCAGTACAGGGGAAACCACCCAAACCCTATGCCGTATGTTTAGCTAACCATGTATATGAAATCAGTAAGTACGGTTGAGTTTGCTGGCCCTGTTTGCGGACTCCTGCAGCAGCTGCAGCTACTCGCAAAACAATCAACCTCAAAACACAGCCATCCAGGACGAGCATTAAAAAAACTAATCCCGTTTATTCAACTACTGATACGTCAAAGTCAGCATGCACGAAGAAGAATGGAAAAGATCCTCCCGGCCGATGTATACCATGATCGCCAGGCTCAAAGGCACGGAACGTCCCTGGACCAGTAAATTGAAAGTTTCAAAGAAGTGGGCCACTTATTACTGGCGCGGCCTGTGGCAATCCACTTGTTTATAAAGTGATACCAAATTTGAAAGTGGTTTGTCGGATATGGCCCAGCTTTTATGAACCCATCAGCAAGGGCAGTATCATTTACCACCCCCGATCATTCACATGGCATGGATCGCACGGGGGGGGAAGTACAGTGCGGCCGTGTAAAGCTCACCTGGGACATGTGTTTTGATGATGGTCCTCCCCCGACCGGACTGCGTTACTGCCTCAATGGTGTGATCCTCGTATTTTTCAGAAAAGCCAGTGAAGCAGCAAAGAACTACAGGAAAAGAAAACATACACAGATGGCCGGTCACAAACACGGCCATCCGTTTTATCTTCGTACCCCATGCTGTAAAAGCCAGCTACCATGTAGTTATGAAATACCTGCAGCCTGTTCTTCTTTTTTATCCTGTCGTTTATCCTGACTGTGGTGGTGATTTCCTGGGATCGCCCCGGTAAAGCAATCCATTGATAAAAGCCTCGTTATTCAGGCTCCGGCTACACGGTAGTGTTTGAACAGGTAGGCCCGGCTGGAAAATTTAATCAATGGGTCTGCCTGGATATCAGCACGATTCCACCCGTTAACTGGAGTATACCGGTACTGGATGGCAGCATAGGAGCCAGTAGTCCATTTGGAATGGCCGGACCCGCAGATCTCCGGTGAAGGCCGTATCGAGATCACCCGCACATGGAAACGCTGGTAAAATCGGTAACGCAAAAACTACATTTTATCAAAGCCCAAAGAAGGTCGATGCAAGTGTCCGCTTACGCTCAATGAAGTAAACGGATCAGACCACGCCGTAAGCTCGGCCATATTTTGAAAGGTGAAACACCAAGCCCTGGAATATCTTCAATGTCTTTTCGGACATTGACAAAACCTCGGTCCTGAAGTGAAACAGGATTATCCACGCTGAAAGACGCATCGAAAAACGTAACGGTGCCGGCCGGCAGCCCGAAAGCCTATGACGTAAAAGAAACAGAATTTCCCAAAACAAAAGATATGCCTCTGATCCGCCAAGCAGGTATAAACATGGCAGGACATCCACGTGTGTTCATTGCCAGTTCATATTTCCATATTAATGGGAGATGGCACAACGAACAAAAAATTTACAGCAGGTATTGCAACCGTGAGGTTTATATTTTACCTGGGACGATAAAAATCAACTGACCGATATGCAGCAGCAGTGTCCTTTACCGGATGGTATAAGAACTGGGCAGTGCGATATTCCGGATGGAACCATTGAATGGCAGTAAAGCCATTTACACCGATCATTTGGGCCCCTATGAACATCCGTCAATGCCTGGACCAGCCTGCGTCAGCATATCGCTTTCGAATAATCTTAAACAAAGAGGCCCGGTAATCGAAGCAGTACCTTACTGGATCCGGCTATCGTGAAGGATACTAGGGCCAAAATGCAGACAAGGGGTGTAGGGATGCTGGTGGAGTAGAGAGCAAAGTTTTCGAATTACGAGTGGCCGAGTTAACGAGTTAGAACAGCCATGTACCTCGTACTTCGTACTTGACTTAGTCGCGCCTAACTTTGGCCGTACCAAATCAACAGGATGAAGTCTCTTCATCTTTCTGACAACACTCATTGGTTCTGGAAATCTGTAACACTTGCGTGCGAGGATTCGGGAAAAGGATTCCGGTCATAGGGAGAGCGAATTTTATCAATTTCACGATTGGCGATTTTGATCCTGCTATTTTTCCCATACCAAAAGAACTGGGAAAGAAGAGGATCGTGGCAAGGCAGTATCGCCGGCATTTTACCAACTCCCTGCGGCTGAAGGAGAACCTGGGCAATCTGCGGGACAGCCATTCATTACCTTATTAAAGACGAGGAGGACCTGGGACTATCGATCAATCGAACTGCTCGTGCTTCCCAGGATAGGTCGCCACGCCACATGTTCGTATCCGATTTCAGAGTCCATTCTGCCGATGCAGGTGATTAGATATCATTTATGCACAGTGCCATCGCTGGAATAATGTCATCACATATACCGCTTTTGTTAGCGTGCGCGACAACGTGGTGATTGAAGCGGGTACCGGAAACAGCGAATTTCAGCTATAGTTCTCCATCTGCATGCACAGCTGATCCGTTCGCATGTTAAAAGAAGGCAGTATCTGTAATCTCCTTTGCTCTCCGCAAAATCCCACAGGTACCACTATTCCGTAAGAAAGAACTAGGAAGCGATCTGCGACTCTGGTGATTCTGAATGAGAACAACGCAGAGGGGAAGGACAAAAGAAAGCTCTATTGTGATGTTTGACCCAGATGTACTGGGCAATCTCCACCTATGGAACGATCCCGGCATTGCAAATTCCGGTTTCACTGCCGACCGGAGATGAAGGACGGTACACGATTGTTATTGATGCGATCAGTAAAGTATTTGCGGCCACCAGGTGTACGGGTGGGCTGGGGTATGGGTCCGGCTACAGGTGATCAATAAAATGAAAGCCATCCTCACGCATATTGGCCGCCTGGGCGCCACGATGCCGTAACAAAAAGTCCCGTGCAAAATACCTCGCTAACTCGGGACAGCAATCAACTAATAACTACAACTGGTGTCATTTCCAGGCCGAGATCGTGAAGACCCGTCTGCAAAAATTTATGAAGGTATTTGCAGGCTTGGAAAGACCGAAGGTTTTGCTGTGGATGCCAGTGCTCCGGAAAGCAGCGATTTACCTGACGAGTCAAACTCGACCTACGCGGGCAAAAAAACAGCAGCAGGAGATACACTTACCACACAAGCAGATGTGACCGCCTACTTACTAATCTGCATTACGGCTTCCATCAATGTGTTGATCTTATCCGTATCATCTTCACCCACCATAATATTCACCATGAGTTCGCCGGTCTCGCAAAGCCGTACCTGCATAGTCCGCAAAAATCCGGTATGATTGCGGATATCATAAAAGGGCCAGCCCTTTTCAGTGGCCAGTTTTTTTACAAAGAGCCGGATCGCATTGGTAGGCTCAGCTTGCAGGTAACAAGTTTCAATATCCACCACTTTATCAAAGAAGCCTTTGGCATGAAATCCGGCCACGTCCTGTTGGCCGCTGATAGTTTCATCACTGATCTCCTCTTTGGTGAGGAAGCGTTTATTGCCAAAAGTGTACTCGATCTTATTCCGGTAATGACGGGTGCCTGCAGCACCCAGGGTGGGCTGTATCGGGGGCAGGGCCACTTTCCCGATCCTTTGCAGTACATCGGCCACCTGTTTGCTTTTGTATTGGAGCTGTTTTTCGTAAGGGAGCATCTGCCACTGGCAGCCACCGCAAACGCCGAAATGGGAGCAGAAAGGGGCTACCCGTTCGGCCGAATATTCATGGATCTTCAGCACCATGCCTTCGGCCCAGTCTTTTTTGTTCTTCAGGAGCCGCACATCCACCCGGTCACCCGGCACCACTCCTTCCATAAAAATCACTTTCCCGTCAACCCGGGCGAGGCTCTTGCCCTCAGCGGCATAGTCGCTGACCAGTACCTGCTGCAAAACAATATTTTTCTTCTTTTTCTCACGCCGCAAATATACCTTAAGGACCCCGCCCTGCCGCCGGAATTTTCCTTTCGCCAGGCAACGATTTACCCGGTTTTGCCCTCTTTATCAACGATTTTTCAGCGGGTTCCCTTCAGGGGCTCCCTGATTTTAGATACCTTTACCGGATTCCAGCGATTATGAAAAAAATTGTGTTTTTTACCGGGCTCCTCTGCTCCCTGACCATGGCCGCCCAGACCGGTTATGAGATCAACATAACGTTCAAACCTTTTAAGAATCAGTATATCTACCTGGGTCATTATTTTGGCAAAAGCTATCCCATTATTGATTCCGTAAAACTGGATGCCAACAGCCAGGCCGTTTTCAAAGGCAGTAAAAAACTCTCCGGCGGGATTTACCTGGTGGGCTACCCCAATAAAGCCGGCTTTTTTGAGATACTGGTCGATAAGCAACAGCATTTTTCTGTAATCGCCGATACTGCTACCATTGCCAAAGGAGCCAAATATGTGAATTCTCCGGACAACGATCTGTTTACCGAATACCAGCAACAGATGTCGGCTTTTGGTAAAAAGATCAATGGGCTGCAGGCACAACTGAAAGCCGCAGCTACAAAAGCGGATTCGGCTTCGATTACAGAAACACTCACTGCAGAGGATAAAAAAGTAAATGCTTACCGGGAGAACCTGATCAAAACCCATCCCGATGCCTTGCTCAGTACCTTGCTGATCTGCATGCGTGAACCTGAACTGAAGGGAGAATTAAAAAATCCGGTTACAAAAGCGGATTCCACGGCCGCCTATAATTATTTCAAATCCCATTTCTGGATGGCGTCAATTTCTACGATGGACGGCTGGCCTTTACGCCCTTTTTGATGAGAAACTGGACAAGTACTTTAATCAACTGGTCGTGCCGCATCCGGATACGGTGATCAAAGAGATTGACCGGATGCTGGGTTTTGCGAGTATCAATGAAGAGATGAACCGCTTCCTGCTGGTGAAATTTGTCAACCGCTATCTCAATCAGAAATACATGTGGGAGGATGCGGTATTTGTACATCTCTTCGAAAAATATTTCTCCAATAAGACGTATACCTGGCTCAATGAAGCCGGTAAGAAAACCATCACCGAAAGAGCGTATAGCCTGATGGCGAATATACTGGGTACACCTGCATCGGATGTGGAGCTGAATGATCCGGATAACAAACCAGCCTCCCTTTATAATACTCCAGCCACCTATACCATTGTTGCTTTCTGGGATCCCACCTGCGGACATTGTAAGGAAGTGCTGCCCAAACTCGATTCATTTTACCGGGCCAAATGGAAAGCAGATGGGTTAAAGATCTTTGCCGTGGCCAAAGAAACAGAAGGCAGTAAGGCCGACTGGCTGAAGTTCATCAAAGACAATAAGATCACCGACTGGACCCATGTGTATTATTCCAAAGAAGCGGATAAAGCCCGTACGGACAATGGAATTCCCGGTTACTCCCAGTTATACGATGTGCAATCATTTCCCACTTTATATTTGCTTGATAAAGACAAACGAATCATCGCTAAAAAACTGACCTATCAGCAACTGGATGAGATCATCCAGCTGAAAAAGAAAGGACAGTAGTGATTTAAACCAGATCCGGTATGAACAGAAAAAACCTATTCCTGCTGTTGTTATGTTGCAGCAGCCTGATCCCCGTATCAGCACAGACCCTTTTTACCTACGGTCCTTACAAAGCCGATGCAAAAGATTTTCTCAGGGCATTTAACAAGAATAATACCCAGGTAACCGGCAACAAGGCACAGGCCATGCGGGATTACCTTGATTTGTATATCAAATCCAAACTCAAAGTGCGGGAAGCCTATGAGCGGAGGTATGATACCCTCCTCACGATCCGCACGGAAGTGGAGAATCTGCGGGCCCAGATTGCAGAAGGGTTTATGACCGATCCGGAGATCATCAACCGCTTACAGAAAGAGGCTTTTCAGCGGAGCCTGAAACATATTCGTGTGGCCCATATTTTTATTGCTTTCCGCAATAGTGCAGGTGTATCCGATACACTGGCCGCGATGAAAAAGAAGGATCAGTTGCTGGCCCGTCTGCAAAAAGGAGAGGATTTTGGTAAACTCGCCAAAGAGTTGTCTGATGACCCTGCTGCCAAATCGAATAACGGGGAGATCGGATTTGTTACCGTCTTCACCCTGCCCTACGATTTTGAAAATGCTATTTATGCAACTGCACCCGGTAAAGTATCAGTACCAGTTCGTTCCAAAATCGGGTATCATATTTTTAAGAACCTGGAAGAACGGAAATCGCCTGGCAAAATGAAGGCCCGCCAGATCCTGCTGGCTTTTCCCCCGGATGCCACTGATAAAGTAAAGCAACAGATCGCCACATTGGCCGATTCATTGTATAAACGGCTGCAGGCAGGAGATGCATTTGCCACACTCGCTACCACATTCAGTAATGATTATATCAGTGCTGCCAGCGGTGGATTGATGCCTGAGTTGTCTGTTGGTCAGTATGATCCTTTGTTTGAAAAAAATCTCTGGGCCCTTGCTAAAGACGGTGCGATCAGTAAACCCTTTCAGACCAGTCATGGCTGGCATATTCTCAAACGTGAATCCGTAAAACCGCCGGTTACCGATCCGGCCAATAAAGATAACCTGCAGGAGCTGCAGCAAAGGATTATTGCCGATAGTCGCTGGAAAGCTTCAAAAGAGCATATTTACAAACAAGTAAAAGATAAAGCGGGTGTAAAAATGTTGCTGAATAATGAAGCCGGTTTCAAGGCTTATTCAGACAGTGCACTTGATCGCTTACCTATGCAGCCAGCCGGTCAGGGGCTTACCGCAACAACACCGGTTCTCTCTATAGGCAATGAAGTGTATGACCTTGCTGCCTGGATCAATTATGCAATGGTATATCGTTTCCGTCCCGATGGTTCGGGTGCCAAACCATTTGACCAGGTGAAAGAAGAATGGTTACAGCATGCGATGTTTGAATATTACAAAAAGCACCTGGAAGAGTTCAATGATGAGTTCCGCAGCCAGATGGCAGAGTTCAGGGATGGCAACCTGTTTTTTGAAGTCATGCAGCAGGAAGTCTGGACCAAAGCACAGGCTGATACAGCTGCCCTGCTGGCTTTATATGAAAAGAATAAGAAGCAATATACCTGGCAGCAGAGTGCCGATGTGGTAATCTTCTTCTGTTCCGATCCTTCGATTGCCCAAACAATATATGATAAGGTAAAAGCGAATCCTTCAGATTGGAAAAGAATCACCGATCAGTATTCGGAAAAAGTACTGGCTGATTCTTCCCGTTATGAATGGAACCAGATACCTAATCTCAATAAGCAGGTGCCAAGGGCAGGTATGATGACCGCACCGGTGATCAATCAGACAGACAACACTGCTTCTTTTGCCTATATCTTCAATGCCTACCCGCAATTACTTCAGCGGACATTCAATGAAGCCAAGGGGATCGTGATCAATGATTACCAGGCCATTCTCGAGAAAGAGTGGGAGGAAGTGCTGAAGAAGAAGTACCCGGTGAAGGTGGATGAGAAGGTGTGGGGGGAGATAAGCAGGTAAGACGGGAAGTCCGCAAGTCCGGAAGAAACATAAAAAAAGCAGGAAGCTCATAACAAATATGAACTTCCTGCTTTTCTTATTGTAACGGTACTGCTTTCTGTCTTCCCGACTTCCCGTCTATAAATCCTTCACCACCCCCGCTACCAGCATCGGTCTTCCCAGTGTATAATAATGCAGCACCGGTACCCCTGCTTTTTTCAGTTCGCGGGATTGCATCAGCAGCCATTCAGCGCCTACTTTCTCTACATCCTCATCTGTTTTGCAACGCAACACTTCATTAGAGAGATCAGTTGGCAGATCAATATGGAAGGTTTTGGGTAATACGGTGAGTTGTTTTTTGGTATAGATCGGTTTCAGTCCCGGGATGATGGGAACATTGATACCGATTTCGCGGCAGGACTTCACGAATGCGTGGAATTTGGCATTGTCGAAGAACATCTGCGTGATGATATAGTCAGCTCCCAGTTCTACTTTTTGTTTCAGGTACTGGAGGTCGGTATCCATATTCGGGGCTTCAAAATGCTTTTCGGGATAGCCGGCCACGCCGATACAGAAATCGGTTTTGTGGGTGCCTTTGAGTTCGTCTTCGAGGTAAATACCGGCATTCAGATTGGCCACTTGTTTAAGCAGGTCGCTGGCGTATTTATGTCCGCCCGGTTCGGGTTCAAAAGCGGTTTCATTTTTTGCCGCATCCCCGCGAAGTACGAGCACATTGTCAATACCGAGGTAGCGCAGGTTGATCAGGGCGTCTTCGGTCTCATTGACACTGAACCCGCCGCAGATCAGGTGGGGTACGGTATCCACATTGTATTTGTTCATGATGGCGCCACAGATACTTTCCGTACCGGGGCGTTTGCGTACCACTACTTTTTCGAATGTACCGTCCAGTCTTTTCTTGAACACATGTTCACTCCGGTGGTAGGTGACATTGATAAAAGAGGGCTTGAACTCCATCAGGGGGTCCAGGTGTTTATAAAGGGCTTCAATGCCTTTGCCCTTGAGGGGAGGCAGTACTTCAAAGGAGATCAGGGTGTCTTTGGCCTGGCTGATATGATCGGTTACCTTCATGTGCTTACAAAATGACTGCAAACATACAAAAAAGGACTAAGGTTACCGGATTTCGGATGCTTTGTTAAAACCCGTCAGTCTCTTATATGTTCTGTTTCCGATCACTTATTTTTGCACCTATGGCAATTACCATCCGCACAGAACAACTGGTAAAAAATACGGTTCCCGTACCGTGGTCAACCATGTTTCCTTTGATGTGAAACAAGGGGAGATCGTAGGGTTGCTCGGGCCTAACGGCGCGGGTAAAACCTTCGTTTTACCAGGTGGTCGGACTGGTAAAGCCCGATGAAGGGAAAGTATCCTGAATGACCTGGATATTACCGCCCTGGCCTATGTATAAAAGAGCACAGAGGGGGTATTGGCTACCTGCCCCAGGAAGCCTCGGTATTCGTAAGCTGAGTGTGGAGGATAATATTCAGCCGTGCTGGAAATGACCAAACTCTCCCGCAAAGAGCAAAGGAAAAACTGGATCCCTGCTGAATGAATTCCGCCTGCAGCATGTGCGCAAAAGCAACGGGGATGTACTGATGGAGGTGAACGCCGTCGGACTGAGATCGCCCGGGCTTATCGGTAGATCCCATTCATCCTGCTTGATGACCCTTTGCGGGGATCGACCCTATCGCCGTGGAAGATATTCAGGCGATCGTGGCCAACTCAAATACAAGAATATCGGGATCCTGATCACCGA
>WNGS01046656.1:5529-17653 GCA_020271785.1 Procambarus virginalis | reverse complement strand
CCTTCAGGGAAGAAAGGCTTCAGATGGTCAATATGACACACCTGTTTCTTGTGGGTCTGTCTGGCTTGCTGACTTCGTAGCTTACTGGACCCAATTGTCTTAGCACCTTATATGGTTCCTCAAATCGTGACTCGGTCACACGGCTCTTCCCTGGCAGTAACACCATAACTTGGGACCCAACCTGGAACTCTCTTGGCATAGCTTTCTTGTCATACAACTCTGACATCTTTTGCTGTGCCTCCTTCAAATGCTTTCCTGCTAGATCTTTCGCCAATGTGAGACGCTCCTTAAATTTCTGCACATATTCGTTGACCGTTCCCAAGGTCACTCCTGGCGCCCATTGTTCTCTCAGCATGGATAGAGGACTCCATACCTCATGTCCATATACCAGTTGGAACGGTGAGAAACCCAGCGACTCCACTACAGCGTTCCATATGGCAAACAATGCAGGGTACACTGCCTCATCCCACTCGGCTCCTTGTTCCGCACAGAACACTCTCAGAATGGTTTTCAGTGTGGAGTGAAACCTTTCGATCGCCCCCTTGCGACTGCGGTCGGTAGGGTGACGACTGAATCTGAGTTACTCAAACTCAAGTAACTGGCAACTGACGGCCTCCAGCCGCGGCCTGGGACAACACCTGTGTCAACTGTACAGCCTCTGGGACCCTCATCCTCCACCGTGCGATAAGTACTGACCATACAGTAGAACAAATAAACATATATATTATTACAAATATACGGTATACATATAATATTATAAATATATAGATATATACAACAATACAAGGCAAAATGGGAGTAAATAAACAAATCTGTGGCCACTGTAACAACTCCTTAAAGTCGAAGGCAACGGGAATTGAATGTTATATCTGTAAGAATAGATTTCATTCGGCTTGTACAGGAGTGAGTAACACCACGGCACTGAGAGCTGGCCACTTGCTCTGGGTGTGTAAAAATGACCTGCCAGCTTGGAATATCCTAAAAAACCTTCTAGATAACATGATGCATGAACGGAAAACATTGTTCATTGAAAGCCTACCAGCCATGCAGGGAGAGTGGGAAAGGAACAACAACAATTCTACTATACCAGGGGCGGAGGCTATAGTCAGGGATGAAACTGAGGCTGAAACTCAGGAAGTTGTAAACTCTGACTCAGTAGGCTCGGATGTAGATGACAGTAAACTAGAAAGTGTAACTGACAGCACTGACAGCTTGATAGGTACAGACACTACGACGGTTCCCAAAAGAGTCAGAACAGAAGGACAGACTTATGCAAATTTTATGCAAAGGGCGTATGCAGACATAGATATGCTGGTAATAAGAAATGATTAGAATGCAGTTACCAACATCCCAAAAAATGTTTAAATATGCTTAGGAAAGGTGAGTGTCGATTTGGATCAATATGTAGGTTTTTCTATCCTGAGATGTGCACACACCAACCCGTCCTCGCAAATTCGTATAGTCAATATTGACTTATTAGTTACGTGCATAGGTGACATACTAAACATAATAGTTTCCCTTGAAAAGCTTCATAGAAAACACCGACCTTACCTAACCTACTTAGTATGTTAAAATAAGCATCTTATAGCTTCGTAATTACAATTGTTACTTAACCTATTATAGGTATAGGTTAGGTAATAATTGTAATTACGAAGCAATAAGATGCTTATCTTAACATACTAAGTAGGTTAGGTAAGGTCCGTGTTTTCTATGAAGCTTTTCAAGTGAAACTATTATATTAAGTATGTCACCTATGCACTTATTTAATAAGTCAATATTGACTATACGAATTTGCGAGGACGGGTTGCACACACTTACATCACTATACTCTACACACACTTACATCACTATACTCTACACACTCTTGCATCACTATACTCTACACACATCACTATACTCTACACACACATCACTATACTCTACACACATATCACTATACTCTACACAAACATCACTATACTCTACACACACTTACATCACTATACTCTACACACACATCACTATACTCTACACACACTTCACTATACTCTACACACTTCACTATACTCTACACACACATCACTATACTCTACACACACATCACTATACTCTACACACTTCACTATACTCTACACACACTTACATCACTATGCTATACACACACTTACATCACTATACTCTACACACACATCACTATACTCTACACACTTCACTATACTCTACACACACATCACTATACTCTACACACACATCACTATACTCTACACCCACATCACTATACTCTACACACACATCACTATACTCTACACACGTCACTATACTCTACACACTTACATCACTATACTCTACACACACTTCACTATACTCTACACACACACACTTCACTATACTCTACACAAACATCACTATACTCTACACACACATCACTATACTCTACACACACATCACTATACTCTACACACTTCACTATACTCTACACACACATCACTATACTCTACACACACATCACTATACTCTACACACACTTCACTATACTCTACACACTTCACTATACTCTACACACTTCACTATACTCTACACAAACATCACTATACTCTACACAAACATCACTATACTCTACACAAACATCACTATACTCTACACACACATCACTATACTCTACACACACATCACTATACTCTACACACTTCACTATACTCTACACAAACATCACTATACTCTACACACACATCACTATACTCTACACACACATCACTATACTCTACACACTTCACTATACTCTACACACACATCACTATACTTTACACACACTTCACTATACTCTACACACACATCACTATACTCTACACACACACATCACTATACTCTACACACTTCACTATACTCTACACACACATCACTATACTCTACACACACATCACTATACTCTACACACTTCACTATACTCTACACACACTTCACTATACTCTACACACACATCACTATACTCTACACACACACACTTCACTATACTCTACACACTTCACTATACTCTACACACACATCACTATACTCTACACACACACACTTCACTATACTCTACACACTTCACTATACTCTACACACACATCACTATACTCTACACACACACTTCACTATACTCTACACACTTCACTATACTCTACACACACATCACTATACTCTACACACACACACTTCACTATACTCTACACACTTCACTATACTCTACACACACATCACTATACTCTACACACACATCACTATACTCTACACACACTTACATCACTATACTCTACACACACTTCACTATACTCTACACACACACACTTCACTATACTCTACACAAACATCACTATACTCTACACACACATCACTATACTCTACACACACATCACTATACTCTACACACTTCACTATACTCTACACACACATCACTATACTCTACACACACTTCACTATACTCTACACAAACATCACTATACTCTACACACTTCACTATACTCTACACACACATCACTATACTCTACACACACAACCTGACTACTTCAACATGGAGACTTGTCTCAGTAACAAGGGTCGTAACACAATACCCTTGCACTATCACGGGTCAATATGCCCATCCAGAGAGCAACCTTACCTACCTTTATATGGTTTCGGGGCTTAGCGTCCCCGCGGCCCGGTCCTCGACTAAAGATTTACGACAAGGTCATGTCTACAGGTCACCAAGACAGTGCCCAGATGGCTGTGTACCCTGGAGATTCACCACCCAAAGGCAGGCGGGGCCAAAGAGCCAAAGCTCAACTCCCGCAAGCATCTCAGTCACCAGTGACACAGTCCACCACCTCAGTCACCAGTGACACAGTCCACCACCTCAGTCACCAGTGTCACAGTCCACCACCACAGTCACCAGTGTCACAGTCCACCACCTCAGTCACCAGTGTCACAGTCCACCACCACAGTCACCAGTGTCACAGTTCACCACCACAGTCACCAGTGTCACAGTCCACCACCTCAGTCACCAGTGTCACAGTCCACCACCACAGTCACCAGTGTCACAGTCCACCACCACAGTCACCAGTGTCACAGTCCACCACCACAGTCACCAGTGTCACAGTCCACCACCACAGTCACCAGTGTCACAGTCCACCACCACAGTCACCAGTGTCACAGTCCACCACCACAGTCACCAGTGACAGTCCACCACCACAGTCACCAGTGTCACAGTTCACAACCTCAGTCACCAGTGTCACAGTCCACCACCTCAGTCACCAGTGTCACAGTCACCAGGGTCACAGTCCACCACCTCAGTCACCAGTGTCACAGTCCACCACCACAGTCACCAGTGTCACAGTCACCAGTGACACAGTCCACCACCTCAGTCACCAGTGTCACAGTCCACCACCACAGTCACCAGTGTCACAGTCACCAATGACACAGTCCACCACCTCAGTCACCAGTGTCACAGTCTACCACCACAGTCACCAGTGTCAAAGTCCACCACCTCAGACACCAGTGTCACAGTCCACCACCACAGTCACCAGTGACACAGTCCACCACCACAGTCACCAGTGACACAGTCCACCACCTCAGAAAACAGTGTCACAGTCCACCACCACAGTCACCAGTGTCACAGTCCACCACCACAGTCACCAGTGTCACAGTCCACCACCTCAGTCACCAGTGTCACAGTCCACCACCTCAGTCACCAGTGTCACAGTCACCAGTGTCACAGTCCACCACCTCAGTCACCAGTGTCACAGTCCACCACCACAGTCACCAGTGTCACAGTCCACCACCACAGTCACCAGTGTCACAGTCCACCACCTCAGTCACCAGTGTCACAGTCCACCACCTTAGTCACCAGTGTCACAGTCCACCACCTCAGACACCAGTATCACAGTCCACCACAACAGTCACCAGTGTCACAGTCCACCACCACAGTCACCAGTGTCACAGTCCACCACCTCAGTCACCAGTGTCACAGTCCACCACCACAGTCACCAGTGTCACAGTCCACCACCTCAGTCACCAGTGTCACAGTCCACCACCACAGTCACCAGTGTCACAGTCCACCACCACAGTCACCAGTGTCACAGTCCACCACCACAGTCACCAGTGACACAGTCCACCACCTCAGTCACCAGTGTCACAGTCCACCACCTCAGTCACCAGTGTCACAGTTCACCACCACAGTCACCAGTGACACAGTCCACCACCACAGTCACCAGTGTCACAGTCCACCACCACAGTCACCAGTGACACAGTCCACCACCACAGTCACCAGTGACACAGTCCACCACCACAGTCACCAGTGTCACAGTCCACCACCACAGTCACCAGTGACACAGTCCACCACCTCAGTCACCAGTGTCACAGTCCACCACCACAGTCACCAGTGTCACAGTCCACCACCACAGTCACCAGTGTCACAGTCCACCACCTCAGTCACCAGTGTCACAGTCCACCACCTCAGTCACCAGTGACACAGTCCACCACCACAGTCACCAGTGTCACAGTCCACCACCTCAGTCACCAGTGTCACAGTCCACCACCACAGTCACCAGTGTCACAGTCCACCACCTCAGTCACCAGTGTCACAGTCCACCACGTCAGTCACCAGTGACACAGTCCACCACCTCAGTCCCCAGTGTCACAGTCCACCACCACAGTCACCAGTGACAGTCCACCACCTCAGTCACCAGTGACACAGTCCACCACCTCAGTCACCAGTGTCACAGTCCACCACCACAGTCACCAGTGACAGTCCACCACCACAGTCACCAGT
Source organism: Procambarus virginalis (assembly GCA_020271785.1). Taxonomy (NCBI): domain Eukaryota; kingdom Metazoa; phylum Arthropoda; class Malacostraca; order Decapoda; family Cambaridae; genus Procambarus; species Procambarus virginalis. The sequence goes on along the minus strand of WNGS01046656.1, from coordinate 11,889 downwards.
GACACAGTCCACCACCTCAGTCCCCAGTGTCACAGTCCACCACCACAGTCACCAGTGACAGTCCACCACCACAGTCACCAGTGACACAGTCCACCACCTCAGTCACCAGTGACACAGTCCACCACCACAGTCACCAGTGACACAGTCCACCACCTCAGTCACCAGTGACACAGTCCACCACCTCAGTCACCAGTGTCACAGTCCACCACCACAGTCACCAGTGTCACAGTCCACCACCACAGTCACCAGTGTCACAGTCCACCACCACAGTCACCAGTGTCACAGTCCACCACCTCAGTCACCAGTGTCACAGTCCACCACCACAGTCACCAGTGTCACAGTCCACCACCACAGTCACCAGTGTCACAGTCCACCACCTCAGTCACCAGTGTCACAGTCCACCACCTCAGTCACCAGTGTCACAGTCCACCACCACAGTCACCAGTGTCACAGTCCACCACCTCAGTCTCCAGTGTCACAGTCCACCACCACAGTCACCAGTGACACAGTCCACCACCACAGTCACCAATGTCACAGTCCACCACCTCAGTCACCAGTGTCACAGTCCACCACCACAGTCACCAGTGTCACAGTCCACCACCTCAGTCACCAGTGTCACAGTCCACCACCACAGTCACCAGTGACACAGTCCACCACCACAGTCACCAGTGACACAGTCCACCACCACAGTCACCAGTGACACAGTCCACCACCACAGTCACCAGTGACACAGTCCACCACCTCAGTCACCAGTGTCACAGTCCACCACCTCAGTCACCAGTGTCACAGTCCACCACCTCAGTCACCAGTGTCACAGTCACAAACCGTCAAATCTCCTTTTCATTCATTGCAGAAGGAAAATAATACAAATTTCATAATCTTAAAAAAAAAATCTATATAAATTACGAACAAATGATAAGTTCAATAGTAAAAGCTTGGATGATGGAACTGAGCTGGCAGGGGTGGCTGAGCCGCGTCCCCGTGGTCAGGCTGCTGGCGTCCCGACGCCCCAGCAGCTCCTTGACCTGGTGGTCCTTGGGCGTGGGCGTGGGCGTGATCACGCTCCTCCTCGTGGTTACTGTCTGGGTGGTCTTCCTCAAGGCCTTCAATACACTCATCTCCTACGGACAGCGGGCGTACTCGCGCTATCGTGAGGTGTCCTCCGCCCTGATGAGGGTATCGTCGGGCCCAGACGAGCTGTCCTCCACCAGGACGAGTTTATCGTTGGACCCAGACGAGCTGTCCTCCACCAGGACGAGTGTATCGTTGGACCAAGACGAGCTGTCCTCCCCCAGGACGAGTGTATCGTTGGGCCCAGACGAGCTGTCCTCCCCCAGGACGAGTGTATCGTTGGACCAAGACGAGCTGTCCTCCACCAGGACGAGTGTATCGTCAGGTACAGACGAGCTGTCTTCCACCAGGACGAGTGTATCGTGGGTACAGACGAGCTGTCCACCACCAGGACGAGTGTATCGTCGGGTACAGACGAGCTGTCCTCCACCAGGACGAGTGTATCGTCGGGTACAGACGAGCTGTCCTCCCCAGGACGAGTGTATCGTCAGGTACAGACGAGCTGTCCTCCCCAGGACGAGTGTATCGTCAGGTACAGACGAGCTGTCCTCCACCAGGACGAGTGTATCGTCGGACCCAGACGAGCTGTCCTCCACCAGGACGAGTGTATCGTCGGGTACAGACGAGCTGTCCTCCACCAGGACGAGTGTATCGTCAGGTACAGACGAGCTGTCCTCCACCAGGACGAGTGTATCGTCGGGTACAGACGAGCTGTCCTCCACCAGGACGAGTGTATCGTCAGGTACAGACGAGCTGTCCTCCACCAGGACGAGTGTATCGTCGGGTACAGACGAGCTGTCCTCCACCAGGACGAGTGTATCGTCAGGTACAGACGAGCTGTCCTCCACCAGGACGAGTGTATCGTCGGGTACAGACGAGCTGTCCTCCACCAGGACGAGTGTATCGTCAGGTACAGACGAGCTGTCCTCCACCAGGACGAGTGTATCGTCGGGTATAGACGAGCTGTCCTCCACCAGGACGAGTGTATCGTCGGGTATAGACGAGCTGTCCTCCACCAGGACGAGTGTATCGTCGGGTACAGACGAGCTGTCCTCCACCAGGACGAGTGTATCGTCGGGTACAGACGAGCTGTCCTCCACCAGGACGAGTGTATCGTCGGGTACAGACGAGCTGTCTTCCACCAAGACGAGTGTATCGTCGGGTACAGACGAGCTGTCCTCCACCAGGACACAGATTTCACTTGAGACAACAGACACACAGACCCCACCTGAGACAACGGTCATACAAGAACCCAAAATGAAGAAGAGGAAGAAGAAGAAGGAAGTGCCCAAAATGCCATGGGGGATTGTGGTCACACAGGCCCCACCTGAGACAACAGACACACAGACCCCACCTGAGACAACAGATACACAGACCCCACCTGAGACAACAGTGACACAGACCCCACCCGAGACAACAGACACACAGACCCCACCTGAGACAACAGACACACAGACCCCACCTGAGACAACAGATACACAGACCCCACCTGAGACAACAGATACACAGACCCCATCTGAGACAACAGACACACAGACCCCACCTGAGACAACAGACACACAGACCCCACCTGAGACAACAGTGACACAGACCCCACCTGAGACAACAGTGACACAGACCCCACCTGAGACAACAGACACACAGACCCCACCTGAGACAACAGACACACAGACCCCACCTGAGACAACGGTCATACAAGAACCCAAAATGAAGAAGAGGAAGAAGAAGAAGGAAGTGCCCGAAATGCCATGGGGGATTGTGGTCACACAGGCCCCACCTGAGACAACAGACACACAGACCCCACCTGAGACAACAGACACACAGACCCCACCTGAGACAACAGACACACAGACCCCACCTGAGACAACAGTGACACAGACCCCTCTGAGAACATAGATACACAGACCCCATCTGAGACAACAGTGACACAGACCCCACCTGAGACAACAGACACACAGACCCCACCTGAGACAACAGACACACAGACCCCACCTGAGACAACAGTGACACAGACCCCATCTGAGAACACAGATACACAGACCCCATCTGAGACAACAGTGACACAGACCCCACCTGAGACAACAGACACACAGACCCCACCTGAGACAACGGTCATACAAGAACCCAAAATGAAGAAGAGGAAGAAAAAGAAGGAAGTGCCCAAAATGCCATGGGGGATTGTGGTCACACAGGCCCCACCTGAGACAACAGATACACAGACCCCACCTGAGACAACAGATACACAGACCCCACCTGAGACAACAGATACACAGACCCCACCTGAGACAACAGATACACAGACCCCACCTGAGACAACAGATACACAGACCCCACCTGAGACAACAGATACACAGACCCCACATGAGACAACAGACACACAGACCCCATCTGAGGCAACAGATACACAGACCCCACCTGAGACAACAGATACACAGACCCCACCTGAGACAACAGATACACAGACCCCACCTGAGACAACAGATACACAGACCCCACCTGAGACAACAGATACACAGACCCCACCTGAGACAACAGATACACAGACCCCACCTGAGACAAGAGATACACAGACCCCACCTGAGACAACAGATACACAGACCCCACCTGAGACAACAGACACACAGACCCCACCTGAGACAACAGTGACACAGACCCCATCTGAGACAACAGACACGCAGACCCCACCTGAGACAACAGACACACAGACCCCATCTGATACAACAGATACACAGTCCCCACCAGAGACAACAGATACACAGACCCCACCTGAGACAACAGATACACAGGCCCCAACTGAGACAACGGTCACACAGACCCCACCTGAGACAACAGATACACAGACCCCACCTGAGACAACAGATGCACAGACCCCACCTGAGACAACAGATACACAGACCCCACCTGAGATAACAGATACACAGACCCCATCAGAGACAACAGACACACAGACCCCATCTGAGACAACAGACACACAGACCGCACCTGAGACAACAGACACACAGACCGTATCTGAGACAACAGACGCACAGACCCCACCTGAGACAACAGACGCACAGATCCCACCTGAGACAACAGACGCACAGATCCCACCTGAGACAACAGACACACATACCCCACCTGAGACAACAGACGCACAGACCCCACCTGAGACAACAGACACACAGACCCCACCTGAGACAACAGACGCACAGATCCACCTGAGACAACAGACACACAGACCCCACCTGAGACAACGGTGATACAAGAACCCAAAGTAAAGAAGAAGAAGAAGAAGAAGAAGGAAGAGCCCAAAATGCCATGGGGGCGGCCAAAACCTACCCCAGGCCTCTCCCCATCTGAGGTGCGCGATAGGAAAAAGGTTAACTATGATAACCTCTGCAACTGGTGCCGCGGAGAAGTGAAATTGCATAAGTACATCGGATATATCTGCTATCATCAGCCAGCCCTATGACACGCTTACAGCTGAAGGGCTTTGTGTGAAACCCTACACCTGAAGGGCCGGACGCCCGGTTGGCCACCGGCGTCCGGCTGGCCACCGGATTCTGGTTGGCCACCGGATTCCGGTTGGCCCTGGAGTCCGGTTGGCCACCGGATTCCGGTTGGCCACCGGATTCCGGTTGGCCCCCGGATTCCGGTTGGCCACCGGATTCCGGTTGGCCCCCGGATTCCGGTTGGCCACCGGAGTCCGGTTGGCCCCCGGATTCCGGTTGGCCACCGGATTCCGGTTGGCCACCGGATTCCGGTTGGCCACCGGATTCCGGTTGGCCCCCGGAGTCCGGTTGGCCCCCGGAGTCCGGTTGGCCCCCGGAGTCCGGTTGGCCCCCGGAGTCCGGTTGGCCCCCGGAGTCCGGTTGGCCCCCGGAGTCCGGTTGGCCACCGGAGTCCGGTTGGCCACCGGAGTCCGGTTGGCCACCGGAGTCCGGTTGGCCCCCGGAGTCCGGTCGGCCCCCGGATTCCGGTCGGCCCCGGAGTCCGGTCGGCCCCCGGAGTCCGGTCGGCCCCGGATTCCGGTCGGCCCCCGGAGTCCGGTCGGCCACCGGATTCGGTCGGCCCCGGATTCCGGTTGGCCCCCGGATTCCGGTTGGCCCCCGGATTCGGTTGGCCCCCGGATTCCGGTTGGCCCCCGGAGTCCGGTTGGCCCCCGGAGTCCGGTTGGCCCCGGAGTCCGGTTGGCCCCCTGGATTCTGGTTGGCATGGGGTGGCCGATGCTGAAGTTTAGCTCACTGTAAGACCCCACGATGCTGAAGTTTAGCTCTTTCCTGGACCCCACAATGCTGAAGTACGTCTCCTCTCTGTTGGGTCCTCCCTCATATGTGGCAAGGTTGGTCTCCTCCTCAGACGGGTAGGCTGCTCCCTACCTCACAGTTCCTCTCTTGGTCAGACATGATTCAGCGAATGTCGCCTGTCCTCACACTGGGATATTGGTCCACTTCTCATCTACCGTAGACGTGTAGTACAACTGCTTCTCATACAAGAACCCAACGTAAAGTAAAAGGAAGAAATTTTCAGATTGCTGGATTTTGTTGATATTGAAAGTTACTGGTTTGGCGTTTTTTCTTTTGACTTTTTACTGGTTTGGCGTTTTTTCTTTTGACTTTTCCCCTGACGGCTGAGTGGACGGCGCTCCGTCCACTCAGACTGATGGATACCTACTACTACTAGCAATAAATAGGTTCCTGGGAGATAGACAGCTCCTTCCTGGGGGTGTGTAACAAAAAGGCGTTCCCTGGTCGAGGATCGGGGCGCGGAGACGCTAAAGCCCAGAAATCATCTCAAGATAACGACAAGTTCTGGCCGTATATAACACATATACGGCCAGAGTCCAGAGTCCAGAGATCAGACGTTCTTTGTATAAGAGGACAGGTTGTATAAGAGGACAGGATGCCAAGATGGACGTGCATCTGGATCTAAATCTCAGCCTGCCAATCCATGGAGTGAGGCGGCTGAAACGTTCGGGCTCACGTCATTGTGGTTGCATCGTGACTCCCGTGGGGAGGCTCCGGAACCTCTCTCTGATGTCCTTGTTTATCACAGCTAAAGTATGTTGGTAATGAATGACACACTCTCTCTTCTCTCTCTCCCGCTCTCTGTTCCTCTCTCTCTCTCTCTTTCTCTCACTCTCTCCGTCTCTCTCTCTCCTTCTTTTTCTCTCTCTCTGTGTCTCTCTGTCTCTCTCCGTCTCTCTCTCTCTCTCTCCTTTTTTTCTCTCTCTCTGTGTCTCTCTCCGTCTCTCTCTCTCTCTCCCTCTTTCTCTCTCTCTCTGTCTGTCTCTGACTCTCTCTGACTCTC
>WNGS01046654.1:24435-34978 GCA_020271785.1 Procambarus virginalis | reverse complement strand
GTGCTCCCTGACCCTAGGATGGTGTCATGCACACTATGGTTGCTGGTGCTCCTAGACCCCAGGATGGTGTCATGCACACTATGGTAGCTGGTGCTCCCTGACCCCAGGATGGTGTCATGCCCTCTATGGTGGTTGGTGCTCCCAGACCTCAGTATGGTTGTGGTGATGGTGTCATGCACACTTTGGTAGCTGGTGCTCCTAGTCCCCAGTATGGTTGTGGTCATGGCGTTATGCACACTATGGTAGCTGGCGCTCCCAGACCCCAGTATGGTTGTGGTGATGGTGTCATGCACACTATGGTAGCATGTGCTCCCAAACCCCAGGATGGTGTCATGCACACTATGGTAGCTGGTGATCCCTGACCCCAGGATGGTGTCATGCACACTATGGTAGCAGGTGCTCCCTGACCCCAGGATGGTGTCATGCACACTATGGTAGCTGATGCTCCCTGACCCCAGGATGGTGTCATGCACACTATGGTAACTGGTGCTCCCTGACCCTAGGATGGTTGTGGGGGTGGTGTCATGCACACCATGGTAGCAGGTGCTCCCAGACCCAAGGATGGTGTCATGCACACTATGGTAGCTGGTGCTCCCTGACCCTAGGATGGTGTCATGCACACTATGGTTGCTGGTGCTCCTAGACCCCAGGATGGTGTCATGCACACTATGGTAGCTGGTGCTCCCTGACCCCAGGATGGTGTCATGCACACTATGGTAGCTGGTGCTCCCTGACCCCAGGATGGTGTCATGCACACTATGGTAGCTGGTGCTCTCTGACACCAAGATGGTTGTGGTGATGGTGTCATGCACACTATGGTAACTGGTGATCCCAGACCCCAGGATGGTGTCATGCCATAGTGTGCATGACACCATCACCACTATGGTAGCTGGTGCTCCCTGACCCCAGGATGGTGTCATGCACACTAAGGTAGCAGGTGCTCCCTGACCCCAGGATGGTGTCATGCACACTATGGTAGCTGATGCTCCCTGACCCCAGGATGGTGTCATGCACACTATGGTAGCTGGTGCTCCCTGACCCTAGGATGGTTGTGGGGGTGGTGTCATGCACACCATGGTAGCAGGTGCTCCCAGACCCAAGGATGGTGTCATGCACACTATGGTAGCTGGTGCTCCCTGACCCTAGGATGGTGTCATGCACACTATGGTTGCTGGTGCTCCTAGACCCCAGGATGGTGTCATGCACACTATGGTAGCTGGTGCTCCCTGACCCCAGGATGGTGTCATGCACACTATGGTAGCTGGTGCTCCCTGACCCCAGGATGGTTGTGGTGATGGTGTCATGCACACTATGGTAACTGGTGCTCCCAGACCCCAGGATGGTTGTGGTAGTGGTGTCATGCACACTATGGTAGCAGGTGCTCCCAGACCCCACGATGGTGTCATGCACACTATGGTAGCTGGTGCGCCCTGACCCCAGGATGGTGTCATGCACACTATGGTAGCTTGTGCTCCCAGACCCCAGGATGGTGTCATGCACACTATGGTAGCAGGTGCTCCCTGACCCCAGGATGGTGTCATGCACACTATGGTAGCAGGTGCTCCAAGACCCCAGGATGGTTGTGGTGGTGGTGTCATGCACACTATGGTAGCTTGTGCTCCCAGACCCCAGGATGGTGTCATGCACACTATGGTAGCATGTGCTCCCTGACCCCAGGATGGTGTCATGCCCTCTATGGTGGTTGGTGCTCCCAGACCTCAGTATGGTTGTGGTGATGGTGTCATGCACACTTTGGTAGCTGGTGCTCCTAGACCCCAGTATGGTTGTGGTCATGGCGTTATGCACACTATGGTAGCTGGTGCTCCCAGACCCCAGTATGGTTGTGGTGATGGTGTCATGCACACTATGGTAGCATGTGCTCCCAAACCCCAGGATGGTGTCATGCACACTATGGTAGCTGGTGCTCCCTGACCCCAGGATGGTGTCATGCACACTATGGTAGCAGGTGCTCCCTGACCCCAGGATGGTGTCATGCACACTATGGTAGCTGGTGCTCCCAGACCCCAGGATGGTGTCATGCACACTATGGTAGCAGGTGCTCCGAGACCCCAGGATGGTTGTGGTGGTGGTGTCATGCACACTATTGTAGCATGTGCTCCCTGACCCCAGGATGGTGTCATGCACACTATGGTAGCTGGTGCTCCCAGACCCCTGGATGGTTGTGGTGGTGGTGTCATGCACACTATGGTAGCTTGTGCTCCTAGACCCCAGTATGGTGTCATGCACACCATGGTAGCAGGTGCTCCCAGACCCCAGGATGGTTGTGGTGGTGGTGTCATGCACACTATGGTAGCAGGTGCTCCAAGACCCCTGGATGGTTGTGGTGGTGGTGTCATGCACACTATGGTAGCATGTGCTCCCTGACCCCAGGATGGTGTCATGCACACTATGGTAACAGGTGCTCCCAGAAACCAGGATGGTTGTGGTGGTGGTGTCATGCACACTATGGTAGCTGGTGCTCCTTGACCCCAGGATGGTGTCATGCACACTATGGTAGCAGGTGCTCCCAGACCCCAGGATGGTGTCATGCACACTATGGTAGCTGGTGCTCCCTGACCCCAGGATGGTGTCATGCACACTATGGTAGCAGGTGCTCCCTGACCCCAGGATGGTTGTGGTGATGGTGTCATGCACACTATGGTAGCTGGTGCTCCCTGACCCCAGGATGGTGTCATGCACACTATGGTAGCAGGTGCTCCCTGACCCCAGGATGGTGTCATGCCCACAATGGTAGCAGGTGCTCCCAGACCCCAGGATGGTGTCATGAACACTATGGTAGCTGGTGCTCCCTGACCCCAGGATGGTGTCATGCCCACTATGGTAGCAGGTGCTCCCTGACCCCAGGATGGTGTCATGCCCATAATGGTAGCTGGTGCTCCCAGACCCCAGGATGGTTGTGGTGATAGTGTCATGCACACTATGGTAGCAGGTGCACCCAAACCCCAGGATGGCTGTGGTGATTCTGTCATGCACAGTATGGTAGCTGGTTCTCCTAGACCCCAGGATGGTGTCATGCACACTATGGTAGCTAGTGCTCCCTGACCCCAGGATGGTGTCATGCACACTATGGTAGCTGGTGCTCCCTGATCCCAGGATGGTGTCATGCACACTATGGTAGCTGGTGCTCCCAGACCCCTGGATGGTGTCATTCACACTATGGTAGCTGATGCTCCCAGACCCCAGGATGGTGTCATGCACACTATGGTAGCTAATGCTCCCAGACCCCAGGATGGTGTCATGCACACTATGGTAGCTGGTTCTTCCTGACCCCAGGATGGTTGCGGTGATGGTGTCATGCACACTATGGTAGCTGGTGCTCCCAGACCCCAGGATGGTGTCATGCACCACTATGGTAGCTGGTGCTCCCAGACCCCAAGATGGTGTCATGCACACTATGGTAGCAGGTGCTCCCAGACCCCAAGATGGTGTCATGCACACTATGGTAGCTGGTGCTCCCAGACCCCAAGATGGTGTCATGCACACCATGGTAGCTGGTGCTTCCTGACCCCAGGATGGTGTCATGCACACTATGGTAGCTGGTGCTCCCAGATCCCAGGATGGTTGTGGTGATAGTGTCATGCACACTATGGTAGCTGGTGCTCCTGGACCCCAGGATGGTGTCATGCACCCATGGTAGCTGGTGCTCCCTGACCCCAGGATAGTGTCAAGACTATGGTAGCTGGTGCTCCCAGACCCCAGGAATTGTGGTGATAGTGTCATGCGCACTATGGTAGCAGTGCTCCCAGACCCCAGGATGGGTGTCATGCACCACTATGGTAGCTGATGCTCCCAGAACCCTGGATGGTGTCATGCACACTATGGTAGCTGATGCTCCCTGACCCCAGGATGGTGTCATGCACACTATGGTAGCTGATGGTCCCTGACCCCAGATGGTGTCATGCACCACTATGGTAGCTGATGCTCCCTGACCCCTTGATGGTGTCATGCACACTATGGTAGCTGATGCTCCCTGACCCCAGGATGGTGTCATGCACACTAAAGTAGCAGGTGCTCCCTGATCCCAGGATGGTGTCATGCACACTATGGTAGCTGATGCTCCCTGACCCCAGAATGGTGTCATGCACACTATGGTAGCTGGTGCTCCCTGACCCTAGGATGGTTGTGGGGTGGTGTCATGCACACCATGGTAGCAGGTGCTCCCAGACCCAAGGATGGTGTCATGCACACTATGGTAGCTGGTGCTCCCTGACCCCAGGATGGTGTCATGCACACTATGGGTGCTGGTGCTCCCAGACCCCAGGATGGTGTCATGCACACTATGGTAGTGGTGCTCCCTGACCCCAGGATGGTGTCATGCACACTATGGAGCTGGTGCTCCCTGACCCCAGGATGGTGTCATGCACACTATGGTTGCTGGTGCTCCCTGACCCCAGGATAGTGTCAACACACTATGGTAGCTGGTGCTCCCTGACACCAAGATGGTTGTGGTGATGGTGTCATGCACACTATGGTAACTGGTGCTCCCAGACCCCAGGATGGTTGTGGTGGTGGTGTCATGCACACTATGGTAGCTGGTGCTCCCAACCCCAGGATGGTTGTGGTGGTGGTGTCATGCACACTATGGTAGCATGTGCTCCCTGACCCCAGGATGGTTGTGGTGATGGTGTCATGCACACTATGGTAACAGGTGCTCCCAGACCCAGGATGGTTGTGGTGGTGGTGTCATGCACACTATGGTAGCTGGTGCTCCCAGACCCCAGGATGGTGTCATGCACACTATGGTAGCTGGTGCTCCTTGACCCTAGTATGGTGTCATGCACACTATGGTAGCAGGTGCTCCCAGACCCCAGGATGGTGTCATGCACACTATGGTAGCTGGTGCTCCCTGACCCCAGGATGGTGTCATGCACACTATGGTAGCAGGTGCTCCCTGACCCCAGGATGGTTGTGGTGATGGTGTCAGCACACTATGGTAACAGGTGCTCCAGACCCCAGGATGGTTGTGGTGGTGGTGTCATGCACACTATGGTAGCTGGTGCTCCCAGACCCCAGGATGGTGTCATGCACACTATGGTAGTGGTGCTCCTTGACCCTAGTATGGTGTCATGCACACTATGGTAGCAGGTGCGCCCAGACCCCAGGATGGTGTCATGCACACTATGGTAGCAGGTGCTCCCTGACCCCAGGATGGTGTCATGCACACTATGGTAGCAGGTGCTCCCTGACCCCAGGATGGTGTCATGCCCACATGGTAGCAGGTGCTCCCAGACCCCAGGATGGTTGTGGTGATGGTTGTCATGAACACTATGGTAGCTGGTGCTCCCTGACCCCAGGATGGTGTCATGCCCATAATGGTAGCAGGTGCTCCCAGACCCCAGGATGGTGTCGTGAACACTATTGTAGCAGGTTCTGCCAGACCCCAGGATGGTGTCATGCACACTATGGTAGCAGGTTCTCCCAGACCCCAGGATGGTGTCATGCACACTATGGTAGCTGGAGCTCCCTGACCCCAGGATGACAGTGGGTCCTGGGAACTCTCGTTGTGTTAACTTGTGGGAACAAGGAGAGTGCGAACTCTCCTTGTGTTAACTTGTGGGAACAAGGAGAGTGGGAACTCTCCTTGTGTTAACTTGTGGGAACACGGAGAGTGCGAACTCTCCTTGTGTTAACTTGTGGGAACAAGGAGAGTGGGAACTCTCCTTGTATTAACTTGTGGGAACAAGGAGAGTGGGAACTCTCGTTGTTCAGAGTCGTCGTCTCATTAAGGAGGAAGGTGTACACTGTCCTCTTATTTTAGAGTCATGTATTAGCTCTCATTGTTCCACTGCTGTAGCCGGTGTATAATGTCACTGGCATTGTCCCATAATGAAGGCAGGTATTCATTATTCTTCTTGTGTTCCAGAAGGCGGTGTATACTCTTCTTGTGCCAGAGTTGAGGCATGTGGGCAGTGTTCCATTATAGTAACTTGTATATTTCGTTCCATTATTATAGCAGGATTTTTTAAGCCTGTGTTCGCTGTCTTTGTCCCATAATGGAAGTGTTTAGATGTTACCGTTACAACGTATGTGTGTGTGGGTGTGTGTGTGTGTTGTCCTAATATGGAAGTTTGTGTATATTAATATCCACAAAACATTTTCTGAGTTTTTATTTGGTTGCAGAACGGTGAACTAACTATTTACACCAAGTCATGTTTTTAACGTATAAAATACGTTATTTGAGTCAATTAAGTCGTAGACCTTTTCAGCAACCGTACATATGGCAGTTTAAATGTTTATAAGTTAAATTCGATACAAATACTAATTGTGTGTGTGGTACTTACCTAGTTGTACTTACCTAGATGTGCTTGCGGGGGTTGAGCTCTGGCTCTTTGGTCCCGTCTCTCAACGGTCAATCAACTAATGTACAGGTTCCTGAGCTGTACAGGCAAGATTGATGGTTCGTTGTCTGTTGGGGCGTGTGTCATTAAGTTTATGCTGTATGTTAATTGGGAGTGAGTCGTAGCATGATTTCTTTTTTAATTTATTTTTACATGCAAGCATGCAAGTATAAGCAATAAATACAATAAAATTTACATAAACCAAACTTAGCAAAACAAACAACCACCGGCCAGAAGGACCGACAGCTCAGTACAAAATCATCAATAAACCACATAGCGCAAACAGGCAAACAATACCCAAAATACAAGAACACATAAAACAAGATCATAATACACAGAGAAATCAGAGGAGAACAAGAAAAAAAATAAAAAAATAAAAAATCAGAAAAAAAAACATGGCACAATAACAATACAAACAATAAACAAAAATATGCACAACCACTCACGCAAGAGGGCACACAGCATAGCCATAGGGGCACATAAGACAACAGAATCACAGAAACGGATAATCATGAAATAGTATAGCCCAATTACAATTAACAGGGACATTTAGAAAAACTAAATACGACATCGGTCTGAAGGGCACACAATAAATACCACAGAACATACCAAGTCCTATACATACTCGAAATACACAACAAGCACACAAATTATCAAGAGTGCGCATACTTATCCGGCCACTCTGCCGCCGGGAACCGAACACAATACGCCTCCCAAAGCAACAGGAGGTCGTCCGAAACAGGGTGACTAAGGGCCGTACGAGGATCGGGCATCAAATTCGGCACACCCTCAACAAAAACCCGAGCCTGTGGAACCCAGACAGTCGAGGGGCACCACGGAACAGGTAGCACTCGGTCACGAATGTAAAAATCCAAAGGGTTGTTCTGCTTATCATGCGCCACGCCGGAGGCCAAGATGAGCGGGACGGGCTTCCCCCTACAGGCGCGGGCAACGGGCAGCGGACTTGTAACCTTGGCAGCCCCACAGGGCTCCGCAGCAACCACCGGACGTGACACCTGCAGGGGCCCCCCTCGCCGAACATCCTTCTTCAGCAACAACACGAGGTCGCGGCCTGCACCAGCACCCACCTCACCTACGTCCGGAGGAGCTACCACCTCCCACTGCGGAGAACCGCCTGCATAAGAAACAGGAGGGGAATTATACACACAATCTTCGGCATCAGCAGGCACATGGACGTCAGCGACCACCACATCATCTCCATCGGCGTCGAAACCCTCCACATCAGCCCAAGCAGTAGAAGAACGCCGGGACCGCTTGGGCACCGGGCGCACATCCTCAGAGCCGGAGGCGGACCCAGAACCACGAGCATCACAAGCCGTGCGAACCAACTCCCGTCTCATGACGGCAGCAGCCTCAACCGCAGGGGGAACCGGACCACACACAACAGGAGGCCCCACAGCCACCCCAGCACCCAGCACAGCCGGGACCCGAGGCGAGGATGCAGGGCGAGGCACAGCAACTGAAGACGGGTGAGCAGACGGGGAGGAGGGAGCATCAGGAAGGCCCACGGGAGCAGCAGGGACAGGAGCAGGAGTATCCACCAAGGGCATCGCAACAACCTGAGGAGGGTCGGCGACATTCGGGGGAACGTCCACCACAGGGGGCGCATCAGGCGACACAGGGGGCGAAGCCGCGTCCGGAGAGGCGTCCAGAGCCACAGAAACCTCCTCCACAGGAAGCGGTGGAAAGTCCTCCTCACTGAAGAGGTTCACAGGCGCAGAGGCCGGCGCAGAACATTCAGCAGCCTGATGGCCCGACAGGCCACAACGATAACATGTCCGAGGCTGGCGGGCGTAAAACACACGAACTGTGTACCCCATCAGACGCACAGAGGACGGAATATCCTCCCGTAGCCTCATGCCCAGGGTACGAATGTTCGTCCGGACACCCTTAAGTGGGCTCGAAGAGACCACATTCACCCGCACACTAACGACGGCGCCAAAACGGCCGAAGTACCGCCGGAGCAGACCCTCCGGAAACTCCAACGGAGCCCCATGGACGCTGACGTAGGTGAGGGCACCACTCCGATCCGATATGGAAACAGTGCCTGCACCATCCTGTAGAGGCAGTGTCCGCCCCTCGTATCGACGGAGAAATTCGCGATACGCCATTTCCTCAGTGAATTTTATGATCACCCGACGGGCCGTCACCAGCTCGACACCGTATAGATCCATCACAGGGACCTGCAGCTGCTCACACACCCTCGCAATCTCCAGGTACCCAGCCCGGCCGGAAAATTCCAGGCCCACAGACTGAGCCCGCAGTACTGGTGGGAGGGGGACCCCCATCGTAACTCAGTTCCGCCACGTCAGCACGCAGCCAGCCAGGTAAACACTGGGAGGGCAGCGATGCCCCGCCACCTGGCGACCAAGCAGCTAACAACCCCAGCAGTCACGGAGGGACACGTCCGCACTCCACGGCTGCTCAGGGTCAACCCACCGTTGATACAATTACTACCTACTATGACACATGGGTGTGTTGGGGAACAAGCCGCAAGCCTAGCAGAAGTGGACAACACCTTCCACCATCCAAGTGGGTCCTTGACCCCGTATTTGTTAAAGAACATGAACGAGTAAAGCAACTTGGAGATACATACAAACGATCCAAAGCACAAGGTGACTTGCATGCATTTCTTGTCGCAAATAGAGAGGTGAGAGGCATGAACAACGTCATACGTAATAAACATTGGGAAGAGTTCCTACAAAGTATAAATGAGCAAACAACACTTGTTGAAGTTTGGGAAAAGATACGAAAAATCTCTAGAAGCAGCCTAACCAAACCACTGCACCACAGCCCACTAGAACAAGCAAACATTCTCCTGAGTCGTGGTCGAACCACCAGCCAGGTCGGACGTTCCTGAGGTCTCTCTGCTGGTGTTTTCATTTGACGCTTCTCGGTTGCCCTGGCGAGTGGTCGTTTGCCACTGCGGGGTGACTACTTACTCATCTCAGTATGGGGACTTACGTGCCGCCACTGCGGAGGAAGGAGTCGGCAGGGCTGACATTCACCTGTCAAGTGGACATTGGAGTCATCAGCAATACGCTATTTGATCTTATGAAAGTGAAGGTGGAAGATCTTGTTGGTTTGCAGATCATTAGCGAGGACAGAGTGGTGGTGCAGTTCGCCGAGAATTGCTTGTTCAGGCAGTTTATTGAACAGTATGAGGATCGGGAGGTGCGGCTGAGCAACGGTCGAGGCTCTGTGAGGGTGGCGAATTTGAGTGTGGAGTATACGTACTGTGACGGTAAAGTAGTGGAGTATGGTGTTCGGCAGTCTTCCACTGGCAGATGTCAAAGCCAGGCCACATAATAAAGTAAAACAAAAAAAAAAGGAAAAAAAAGAATGACTGCTTGTCTGATAATCTGTGGTAAGGTAAGGGAAGAGACACGAAAAATAATAAACAGTGACCTTTAATTATGCTAGAAAACAAATTTAAATAAAGACAATACCTTGGCTGAATAATGTGCAAGATAACAAGTGAAATCAGATAATCCTTTCCCTTAAAACCAAGTCTAGTGCCCTTGATGAGATACCAACTTTAATTTACAAAAAGCCTCCAGATCTTTAGCCCCTGCTATTGCATTGCTCTTCAACAAGTCACTTGAACTCCAAACCTTTCCAGATATTCTAAAGAAAGCGAGAGTAACCCCTGTCCACAAATGTGGTGATCTCACAGATGTTAACAACTACAGACCTATAATATAAGGCAATCCTGCCTAATTGTCAAAAATATTTGAAAAATAAAACTAATCTACAAGCAGCTTTTACTCTTATCTAGCCAAAACACAATATAATTAGCTCATGTCAATATGGCCTCAGACCCCCCCCAAAAAAAAGAATACCAATGATGCCATTATTAGTCTGGGTTAACTTGATTCATGCGCTCTCTCAATAAAAATGAGTTCCCTGTTGGCGTTATTTGTGGACCTGCGTAAGGCTCTTGACATCTGTGAACCACCAAAACCGTCTTCTTAAATTTCATCATTAAGGAGTCAGAGGACTCTCCCTGTAATACCTCAAATCATACCTTACTTACAGGCTCCATTATGTTTCTGTTAATAATTCAATGTCTCCCACCCTACCCGTCAAAATGGTATTCCCTCAGGGCAGCATACTTGGGCCCTCTACCTCTTCTAGCTACATTAATGACTTCCAAAGCATGC
>WNGS01046646.1:0-12869 GCA_020271785.1 Procambarus virginalis | reverse complement strand
TTAGGTTAGGTTAGCTTAGGATAAGTTAGGTTGGATGATGCAATGTTGTTCAGAGAACAGTTTTAAATAAAGTGACTAAGAAAATATATTTGAACAGAATAATTAATAATCAGAAATGCAAGTTGTTACGAAAAGGTGAACAAGTTAAATTAAAGGAGCCATGTTTGTGGCATATTAAATGTTTATAACAAGTTTTGATGTAATGACTTAGTGAACTGGTAATACTACAAAAAGTTAGATATTTTACAAATTTTTGCATGATGCACAAGTTTATTAGTACTTAAAGTCATGGATTGTACAAAAAAGTTTTACATGCTTAGTTTGATATAATACCTAAAGTTGATTATGACTATATGATGCAGTGTTTAGTAATTTATATTATATTGTGGGCTGGGTGTCGTCGTTGATCCTTCTTTATGGACAACCCAACCCAAAACTAGTAGAGTGCTTATACTTTACCAGGAGATCACCCTGGGCGCTTCTGGCTCTTGGAGAGGGGCTCAACGTCACACGTTTAGGGGATGCGGCTCCAATACTTAGCCTCGTTGTCATGTGCACACACCCACTCGAGTCGCTGTGACTCCCCACTCTCTCCTTATGTGATATGATCTCCTCAATCCCTTTGACTTATTAGTATTCGTTCTACCATGTCCACAGCTGTGGTTCTTGGTTCTTTTCTCTCTCTCTCCTTCCTACTTCCTGGGAAGCCTCACTAGGACATGGGCAAACACCAGCAAATTTGAATATATTTACTGGACAAAGCACATACACAATACAAACACACACATAAATAATATAATAATGAATCCTACACTCTATACTATTTCAGTCAGGTTGCACTCCAACACCATCAGAACTTTATCATCTGCTTATCAAGTGGTATCCTATCTCCTGATTCACCACCTAATACTACCAACCTTCTAAAGTAGGTCAAGTCTTATAACACAATGTTGCACTATCAGCAAGAGAATATATATATCTGTAAACATGTGCAAGGAAAACCAGCATATGAATGCAATAACATAAATGTTAGTATAAATGTTCCATGATACACAACAATGATCAATCGATCACCCTATCAGTCCTAGAACACATATGTATGTCTCTGCAGGTAATCCAGCCTACGACTGTAACCCTATACTTCAGTATAAGTACTCCTTGGCACAAAATGGCATACAATCACTCACCTTTCACTGCGTCTTGCACGCTAATGACAACCAAACACTCTACCAACTCCCTACAAGTAATCAACCAGAACTTCCCTTCCACATCTGGAAGCTCACTTCCCTGACATCTTCAGGTTCTTCCGGGTTTAACTACCAGGATCCTCGCAGCTCCTCCAGGCTGCTGCACCTTGAGCAACAGTGGTGCTTCACCACTTCTACCAGGGTCCTTCACAGCTCTCCTGGCTGCTACACCATGAAGTCTTCCTTGATCAACAACGGCGCTTCCACTACTGGTATACAGAAGCACGTGACACTCCTCTTCACTACTTCTCCTCACTGCTCGAGGTCCTACTCTTCACTCTGGGGGCTACTCTTCCTCGGAGTGCACTACTCCTTCAATAGTTTGGAGTCTCTTCCACTAACTCACTCTACTGGCTTCGAAGTTCTCAGCAACTTCTTCCCCAGACAACCACAGATTGTCTAGTCGAGGGCGCTCTCCCTCTGACGGAGTCTGATCAGGGCGCTCCCACGGCCCACGATAATGTCTCTGGGCGGCTTAACAAACTCTCCTTGCCGTCCAGGACTTGAGACCTCACATTCCCAGCTCGATTCTACAGCTGGAACTCTGCACACTTCCTTCCTCTTGGAGGTAAATCACACAGGGGTTCCTCTCTAAAAGGAGCTCAAACGGAGCACAGCTTCCCCTCGCGATGTCTGGTGCTCAAGTGGGGTCAAAGCCCTCTCGAAGCGAGTCTCACGCCTCCAGCAAATTATCCACATCTCATAACCAGTCATTTATCTATTTTCTTATTCACTGCCCATTATCTTAAATTGTCTATCAAATCCAACCGGTTATTTTACATCTGTATCTTCACTTCTATATTTCCTAGACCTTCTAGTCAGGTCAGGCCTGATAGAATAATTCTCAAAGGGGAGACTGTTTTTCGGCTGCCTGGGATCATAACATTAGCACAAACTTTAGTTTACATATTTCTTGAAGAACGATGCTAGTGACTATTTATTTATTGAATGAAGAACAATGTTTGTTACAGTAATAGTATTATTTGATGTACAAAGAAGTTTTAGAGAGTAATTGTTTTACATGAAGACAGGTTAAAGAGTGCAAATGCTAAATAAATTATATCGGAACGTATTTTTGCTGTCTTTGAGAGACTCTTTAAATGCACGAATATGTTTAGAGAGTTTCTTTTATGCTCGAAGATGTCTTAGAAATTTTCTTCGGTGAACGAAGATGTCTTAGAAAGTTTCTTGATAAACGAAGGTCAGTTAAAGATTGCCTTTGATTACTCTGAGAATAACTTTTGATGTCTCTGAGAATAACCTTGATGGTATGAGTCATATTATATATATCTTTGTGAGTATTCTTACTGACTCTGAGTGTGTCTTTGAGTGTGTTATTTATTATGATGATTGATGTTGGTCGTCCTTCCGTCCTTCCTTACGGAAAACCAACCAAAAACCGTAGATTGCTTACACTTTAGTTAGGAGATCACCCCGTGTGCTCCTGGCACTTGGTGAGGGGTTCAACGTCACACATTTAGGGGGTGCGGCTCCATCACTGGCCTCGTTGTCACGTGCACACACCCAACTCGACCGCTGCGACTCCCCTCTCTCTCCTTATTTGATATGACCTCTTCAATCACCCTTTATTGCATGTAATTCTATACCACCCTATCCACGGCTGTGGTTCTTTTTCTCTTTCTATCTTCTATTTTCTGGGAAGCCTCACTAGGACAAGGGCAAACACCGGGAAATTTGAATACATTTACCGGACAAGGCACATGCACAATACATATTGTCACGGGGGGTAGGCCGGGGCTCTGCTAGCACTCAGCTGCTAGGGGCTCAAAAGGCCGAATACTCAGCCCCTCCGACTCCCGGGATTAACTGGAGTCTCCTTGGTCCCACAGAAGAGGACCAGCAATGCCCACCTCCGCAGGTCTTTGCTCCCAACACTAAAGGGGGGTTATCTTGAGGTTATCTTGAGACGATTTTGGGGCTTTAGTGTCCCCGAGGCCTGGTCCTTGACCAGGCCTCCACCCCCAGGAAGCAGCCCGTGACAGCTGACTAACACCCAGGTACCTATTTTACTGCTAGGTAACAGGGGCATAGGGTGAAAGAAACTCTGCCCATGTTTCTCGCCGGCGCCTGGGATCGAACCCAGGACCACAGGATCACAAGTCCAGCGTGCTGTCCGCTCGGCCGACCAGCTCCCTTGTGCCACTGATTCACCCTGGGAACCCTTCAGTCAAACACAGGGAAACTGCTGTTAACAGTTCCGGCCTAGACCCATGGAGGAGTGAAGGAAGACTCAGGCTTACCTTATAACAATAACCTCCCTGAGTCTTGCCTGCCAGACAAATAGGTTGCAGGAACTCCTTTCCCGCCTGTCTTCTCTATCTTCTTCTTAACAAGGTCGCCAGCTGGGTTAGTATATCTGCACCCCATCGTTGCAGTTCAGTGGGAGTATTCTATGCTGTTTGTTGCCAGAGTGTTGCTACTCCCATAGATCTGCTATTGGACTGTCGGCCAGGGTACTCTCCCATAAAAGTCTGTGCGGCTTTACCTCTCTCCAGCCACTACGTTACTTGTTGCCACCATTCAGGCTCTGATACTGATCGGATGGCTAAGGGTACACTTTTATATAAGTCTGTGCTGTTTTACTACTCTCCAGGCAATAAGAACTTCTATAGAGAACGTGGTGTTCCCTAGGTGGTACTATGATAACCTTCGTGTATGCTCATAGAGAAATATTACAATGGAGGCACACTTAAACACAATGATAAAATGTGTGAATTTACTGACACAAATTACATGATCACACATACAATCACAAGCAATACATGAAAACGAAAATAAGGATAATAAATCTGGAGATCGGCAGCAACTCTTCTTTCACGACCTCCAACCACTCCTTCGACTGGGCAGACTAGACAGGAGTCACACACGTGCACGTACGCATGCACGCACGCCCACGTACGTATGCACGCACACACACAACCTGCAGGATGAACTAAGGGCAGCAAAGGAGGAGATAAGATGCCTGAAGGAGACTTCTCCACAATACCAGACACAAACCGTGCCTCAGGGAGACAGGAATGCTACTGTGGAGGGGACCTCCACACCTCAGCTCTCATTTGCTGAAATACTTAAAACGAGCCCTGAAGCTAGGTCTGCAGTTAAGGAAGTTGCCATGGAAGTGGCCTCCTCTCAGGAAGCAGCTAGATGTACTAGCCGGCTGATAGAGAGACAAAGAGCAGTAGTAGTAGCAGGCATTAAAGAGCAAACAGGGACCAGACCAAAGGAGCGGAGAGACAAGGACAAAAACATGGTTAAAGAGATCCTTAAAGAGGTAAGGATGGAGGGAGCTGAACAAAATGTTGAAAAGGTTTTCAGGCTTGGAAAGTACAACAAGGACAGAGACCGAATGATAAAGGTGGTTTTCATGAGCGAAATCGCGAAAGAGGAACTGTTAGAAAGGAAGTGCTGTCTAGCAAATGCAGAGAAGTTCAAAAGAGTATTCCTGCAGAGGGATATGACAAGGGAAGAGAGAAAGCAGGCAGCAGACGCGAGGAAGGAGCGCAGGGAGAGCGAAAGGAATCGGGGAGCCACAACCCCGATCCCTACAATCACAGAGGGGAATGGGGAACCCTCCTCAAACAGTGCACTAGCCACAGGGAGCGCGGTACCACCCCCACATCCTACCCAACAGACAACCAACCTGCCCCAACCCCTGTCAGCCCCCACTAAGTACCCACCCTCCCCCACCCACCCCTTCCTCCCACTCACCCCCCTCCTCCCACTCACCCCCCCCTCCCCCCCTCCCCCCAGGACCTCCCTTCTCCCCCATCCCCCAAGCCCTCCCTTCTCCCACATGCCCTCCCGTCTCTCCCACCCACAAGCCCTCCGTTCTCCCCCGCCCCCTAAGCCCCCCACTCTCCCCCACCCCACCTAAGCCTTCCCCTCTCCACCACACCCCAAAACCCTCCCCTCTTCCTCACCCACCTCAGCCTTCCCTTTCCCCCCATGCCCCCCAAGCCCTCCCCCTTTACTGTCCCCCCAAACCCCCCTTCTCCCCCATCCCCCAAACCTCCTCCTCTCACCCCCTCAACCCTCCCCCTTCACCCCCTCCAACCCTCCCCTCTCACCCACCCCCAACCCTCCCCCTCTCACCCACTCCCCCTACCCTCCCCCTCACCCCCCAAGCCCTTCCTCCTCCACCAGTCTCCCCGTACCAGATCCTCCCAGCTCCCGCTCACCCCAGACCCCACAGGTCCCCCCCAGAGGAGAAGCAGAAGAGAGTCAGTTTCAGGGCAATGTACTCGAACATAGATGGGATCACAAGTAAGGCAAGTGAACTAAGGGAAAGAGCACAAGAAGTGAACCCAGATGTAATCGGACTCACTGAAACAAAACTCTCTGGAATCATAACGAATGCCGTGTTTCCCCAGGAGTACACAGTAATAAGGAAAGAGAGGGAAGGTAGGGGAGGAGGCGGAGTGGCCCTACTCATGAGAAAGGAATGGAATTTTAAGGAGATGGCTATCCCGGGCTGTGAGGGATTCAGAGACTACATAGCAGGCACCATGACAATGGGAGGACCAAGGATAGTAGTAGCAGTAATATATAACCCTCCACCAAATGACAGAAGACCCAGTCAAGAGTACGAAAACAACAACATGGCAGTTAACACTATAATTGAGAGGGCAGCCTCTGCTGCCTGTAGAAATAGATCCCACCTGCTCATCATGGGGGACTTCAATCACGGAAGGATTGATTGGGAGAACAAGGAACCGCATGGAGGCGAGGATACGTGGAGAGCCAAACTACTGGAGGTGGTGACTAGAAACTTCTTAACCCAGCATGTCAGAGAACCCACAAGGATGAGAGGACATGACGAACCAGCGAGACTCGACCTGGTCTTCACCCTGAACGACTCTGACATAAGAGAAATCGGTTTTGAGGCCCCAGTAGGAATGAGCGACCACAGTGTATTGGTGTTTGAGTACCTGATTGAAGAAGGGTTATTGAACTCGAGGAGGGATACCGAAACCAAAAGGTTAGCATACCGAAAGGGAAACTATGAGGAGATAAGGAAATTCCTAACAGATATAGCATGGGAAACAGAGCTCAGGGAAAAGACGGCCCAAGATATGATGGACTACATCACGAAAAAATGCAAGGACGCAGCAAACAAGTTTGTCCCAGCCCAAAAGGAAAACAGTGAAATGAAGATGAGAAACCCATGGTTTAATCAGAGATGTAGGCTAGCTAAGCAGCAAAGTAAAAGGGCATGGAGAAACTATAGGAATAACAGGACACTGGAGAGCAGAGAAAGATACCAGAATGCCAGGAACGAATATGTCAGAATGAGAAGAGAGGCAGAAAGACAATACGAAAATGACATCGCAAGCAAGGCAAAGACTCAGCCTAAATTGCTGCATAGCCACATCAGGAGAAAAACAACAGTAAAGGAACAGGTTATGAAATTAAGGATAGGGGCAGAAGGATTCACTACAAACGACAAGGAAGTGTGTGAGGAACTGAATAAGAAATTCCAAGAGGTCTTCACCTTAGAGCAAGGAGAAATCCCAGAGATAAGAGAGGGAATAGCTAACCAGGAACCACTGGAAGAGTTTGAGATTACCAGCGGGGAAGTAAGGAAGTGTTTACTAGAGTTGGATGTGACAAAGGCTATAGGCCCAGATGGAATCTCCCCTTGGATACTAAAGGAAGGAGCAGAAGAACTGTGCCTCCCACTCTCCATAGTGTATAACAAATCACTGGCAACAGGGGAACTGCCAGAAATTTGGAAAGCAGCTAACGTAGTCCCGATATACAAGAAAGGGGATAGACAGGAGGCACTGAACTACAGGCCAGTGTCCCTAACCTGCATACCATGCAAGCTGATGGAGAAGATTGTGCGAAGAAAGCTAGTGGAGCACCTGGAGCGAAAGAACTTTGTAACACAGCATCAACATGGATTCAGGGATGGCAGGTCCTGCCTCACAGGGTTACTTGAATTCTACGACCAGGCAACAAAAATAAGGCAAGAAAGAGAAGGGTGGGCAGACTGCATATTTTTGGATTGTCAGAAAGCCTTTGATACAGTGCCACACAAGAGGCTAGTGAAAAAGCTGGAGATGCAGGCTGGAGTGAAAGGGAAGGTACTCCGTTGGATACAGGAGTACCTAAGCAACAGGAGACAACGAGTCAGTGTGAGGGGTGAGGTCTCAGATTGGCGAGACGTTACGAGTGGAGTCCCGCAGGGGTCAGTCCTTGGACCTATACTGTTTCTGATATATGTAAATGATCTCCCAGAGGGTATAGAATCGTTTCTCTCAATGTTTGCCGATGATGCAAAAATTATGAGGAGGATTGAAACGGAGGACGATAGTAGGAGGCTACAAGATGACCTAGACAGACTGAGTGAATGGTCCAACAAATGGCTGTTGAAGTTCAACCCGAGTAAATGCAAAGTAATGAAACTAGGCAGTGGAAACAGGAGGCCAGACACAGGATACAGAATAGGAGATGAAGTACTTAATGAAACGAACAGAGAGAAAGATCTAGGAGTTGATATCACACCAAACCTGTCTCCTGAAGCCCACATAAAAAGAATAACGTCTGCGGCATATGCGAGGCTGGCTAACATCAGAACAGCGTTCAGGAACCTGTGTAAGGAATCATTCAGAATCTTGTACACCACATATGTAAGACCAATCCTGGAGTATGCGGCCCCAGCATGGAGCCCGTACCTTGTCAAGCACAAGACGAAGCTGGAAAAAGTCCAAAGGTATGCCACTAGACTAGTCCCAGAACTAAGAGGCATGAGTTACGAGGAAAGGCTGCGGGAAATGCACCTTACGACACTGGAAGACAGAAGAGTAAGGGGAGACATGATCACAACCTACAAAATCCTCAGAGGAATCGACCGGGTAAACAAGGATAAACTATTCAACACTGGTGGGACGCGAACAAGGGGACACAGGTGGAAACTGAGTACCCACATGAGCCACAGAGACGTTAGAAGGAACTTTTTCAGTGTCAGAGTAGTTAACGGATGGAATGCATTAGGCAGTGATGTGGTGGAGGCTGACTCCATACACAGTTTCAAATGTAGATATGATAGAGCCCAGTAGGCTCAGGAATCTGTACACCAGTTGATTGACAGTTGAGAGGCGGGACCAAGAGCCAAAGCTCAACCCCCACGAGCAAGCACCAGTTGATATTAGGCTTAGAATTGTTCATTTCGTTTTGAACAGGTAATGTTCTCTTGTTGGTCTTATATGTTGAACAAACCACTTTGTAATTGCAACAGTTCAAAATGTGAACAATTTGGGGCTAAACAGCCAGTTTTTGAACATTTAAACAAATAGTTGTGTAAGTGCTTATACCTGGACCATACCTGGAGAGGGTCTCGAGAGTTCTTCCGACCAGAGGCCAGGCTCGACTCTATTGTTCATTAAAGGACGAACAAAGGCACACAATGAACAGGTCAAACATGGGCACAAACAGAGTGTTTGAACACATTGAACAATAACATTTAAACGAGGCTCGTTCCCCCCCTTGTTACTGCGGTAGTTAGGTAGATAGTTGTTACTGCTGTGTTGAACTTTTGTGATAGTGGGTAGAATATGAATGTTCATATGTTTATATTCTCCCATATTGGTGTTCATATTCTGGTGCACTGTTCATATTCTGGTACACTGTTCATATTCTGGTACACTGTTCATATTCTGGTACACTGTTCATATTCTGGTACACTGTTCATATTCTCGTGCACTGTTCATATTCTGGTACACTGTTCATATTCTCGTGCACTGTTCATATTCTGGTACACTGTTAACAATATGGTACACTGTTCATATTCTGGTACACTGTTCATATTCTGGTACACTGTTCATATTCTGGTACACTGTTCATATTCTCGTGCACTGTTCATATTCTGGTACACTGTTAACAATATGGTACACTGTTCATATTCTGGTACACTGTTAACAATATGGTACACTGTTCATATTCTGGTACACTGTTCATATTCTGGTACACTGTTCATATTCTGGTACACTGTTCATATTCTGGTACACTGTTCATATTCTGGTACACTGATCATATTCAG
Source organism: Procambarus virginalis (assembly GCA_020271785.1). Taxonomy (NCBI): domain Eukaryota; kingdom Metazoa; phylum Arthropoda; class Malacostraca; order Decapoda; family Cambaridae; genus Procambarus; species Procambarus virginalis. Next base: position 3,560 of record WNGS01046646.1, on the reverse strand, counting down.
GTACACTGTTCATATTCTGGTACACTGTACCAGAAACATTGCACTATAAAGGGTAAAACACTCAACACACTAGGATGGTTAAAGCAGCGGCCGTTCTCACTCTAGACTGTTAAAGCAGCATCTACAGAGCCAGGATAGACCCAGCCACAGAATCAGGATAGACCCAGCCACAGAGCCGGGATAGATCAAGCCACAGAGATAGGATAGATCAAGCCACAGAGCCGGGATAGATCAAGCCACAGAGGAAGGATAGATCCAGCCACAGAGCCAGTTATAGATTAAGTCACAGAGTTAGGATAGATTAAGCCACAGAGCCGGGATAAATCAAGCCACAGAGCCGGGATAGATCAAGCCACAGAGTCAGGATAGGTCCAGCCACAGAGCCAGGATAGATTAAGCCACAGAGCTAGGATAGATAAAGCTACAGAGCTAGGATAGACCCAATCACAAAGCCAGGATAGATCAAGCCGGAGAGCCAAGATAGATCCAGCCACAGAGCCAGGATAGATCAAGCCACTAAGCTAGGATAAATCAAGCCACAGAACAAGGATAGATCAAGCCACAGAGCAAGGATAGATCAAGCCACAGAGCTTAGATAGATCAAGCCACAGAGCTAGGATAGATCACGCCACAGTGCAAGGATAGAAACAGCCACAGAGCTAGGATAGATAAAGCCACTAAGCTAGGATAAATCACGCCACAGAGCAAGGATAGATCAAGCCATAGAGCAAGGATAGATCAAGCCACAGAGCTTAGATAGATCACCTTACCTTACCTTGAGGATACCTTCAGGTGCTTCCGGGGCTTATCGTCCCCGCGGCCCGGTCATCGACCAGGCCTCCTGGTTGCTGGACTGATCAACCAGGCTGTTGGACGCGGCTGCTCGCAGCCTGACGTATGAGTCACAGCCTGGTTGATCAGGTATCCTTTGGAGGTGCTTATCCAGTTCTCTCTTGAACACTGTGAGGGGTTTGCCAGTTATGTCCCTTATGTGTAGTGGAAGCGTGTTGAACAGTCTCGGGCCTCTGATGTTGATAGAGTTCTCTCTCAGAGTACCAGTTGCACCTCTGCTTTTCAACGGGGGTATTCTGCACATCCTGCCATGTCTTCTGGTCTCATGTGATGTTATTTCTGTGTGCAGGTTTGGGACCAGCCCCTCTAATATTTTCCACGTGTAAATTATTATGTATCTCTCCCGCCTGCGCTCAAGGGAATACAGATTTAGGCTCTTAAGTCGGTCCCAATAGTTTAGATGTTTTACCGAGTGGATTCTAGCAGTAAAGGATCTCTGCACGCTCTCCAGGTCAGCAATTTCACCCGCAGTGAAAGGGGCTGTCATTGTGCAGCAGTACTCCACTCTAGAGAACACAAGCGTTTTGAAAAGTGTCATCATCGGTATAGCATCTCTAGTGTGAAAAGTTCTTGTTATCCAACCTGACATTTTTCTTGCAGTTGTGACGGCTACTTTATTGTGTTCTTTAAAGGTAAGGTCTTCCGACATGAGTACACCCAGATCCTTTACATTGCCTTTTCGTTCTATGTTATGATTTGCCTGAGTTTTGTACGTGGTTTCCGTTTTTATATTTTCATGTTTCCCATAGCGCATGAGCTGGAACTTGTCTTCGTTAAACACCATATTATTTTTTGTAGCCCATAGAAAGACCTGATCTACATATGACTAGAGGTTCGCCGTGTCCTCTATGTTGCCTACTCTCATGAAGATCCTAGTGTCATCTGCAAAGGATGATACAGTGCTATAGGTTGTGCTCTTGTCTATGTCCGATATGAGGATGAGAAAAAGTACTGGAGCAAGCACAGTACCCTGGGGGACTGAGCTCTTAACGGTTGACGGGTTGGATTTTATTTTGTTGACTATTACACATTGGGTTCTGTTGGTCAGGAAATTGTAGATCCATCTGCCTACTTTTCCGGTAATTCCTTTTGAGCGCATTTTATGGGCAATAACACCATGGTCACATTTATCAAAAGCTTTTGCGAAATCTGTGTAAATTACATCAGCGTTTTGTTTGTCTTCCATGGCATCTAATGCCATATCATAGTGGTCCAGCAACTGCGACTGGCAAGAGCGCCCTGTTCTGAAACCATGTTGTCCGGGGTTATGGAGATGCTGTGATTCCATGTATTTTGTGATCTTACTTCTTAGCACTCTCTCAAAAATTTTATGATGTGCGATGTTAGTGCTATCGGTCTGTAATTTTTTGCCTCTGCCTTATTTCCTCCTTTATGAAGTGGTGCTATCTCTGCTGTTTTTAGTATATCAGGAATAACGCCAGTATCTAGGCTTTGTCTCCACAGAATGTGAAGGGCCTGCGATAGTGTTTTTTACAGTTCTTGATGAATATGGAGTTCCAAGAATCCGGGCCTGGTGCGGAGTGCATAGGCATACTGTTTATGGCTTCTTCAAAATCCAGTGGGGATAGGGTGACGTCTGATATATGATTTGATGTTGGTATCATATCCATGAAAAATTCATTTGGGTTATCGATCTTTAGTGCGTTTAATGGCTCGCTGAAGACAGAGTCGTATTGCTTCCTCAGTAGCTCGCTCATTTCTTTGTTGTCATCGGTGAAAGTTCCATCTTCCTTTCGCAGGGGCCCGATACTAGATGTGGTTTTTGATCTTGATTTTGCATAGGAGAAAAAATATTTCGGGTTTCTCTCTATTTCACTGATGGCCTTTTGCTCTCTTTCCCTCTCCTGCGTTTTGTATGATTCTTGTAGCTTGAGTTCAATTTTTCCTATTTCGCTACCTAACCTTCTTCGCCGTTCCTGAGATAGGGTGCGACTCTCAAGTTGTACCGCGATTCGTTTTCTTCGCCTATATAGGGAACGACGTTCTCGTTCCAATCTGCATCTCTTCCTCTTTTTTCTTAGGGGGATGCGGTTTGTACATATTTCTAGTGCTACTGAGCTTATTTTTTCCAGGCACTGGTTCAGGTTCGCATTTCCTAGCTGTTCTTCCCAGTTTATTTCTGTGAAGTCCTGGTTTATTTGCTCCCAGTTTATCTGTTTTATTATGAAGTTGAATTTGCTGAAATCTCCTCCACCGGGAATCTGGACTGGTTTTGAAGGTCTATTCCCATGGTTGTCATAACTTCAATTAAGTTGTGATCTGAGTAACAGGTATTTGTAATCATTATGTTCCTGATCAATTCATCATTATTAGTGAAAATGAGGTCCAGCGTGTTCTCCTTCCTGGTTGGTTCTACTATTTGCTGGTTTAAGGCAAACCTGTCGCACATCCGTAGCAGGTCATTTGCATGTGCCTGTTCATTAAGGCTACTTCCTGGTATTCTTTCTGATATTACTGTATTAGCCAGGTGCTTCCATTTCAGGTGCCGTAGGTTGAAGTCCCCAAGCAGGATGATGTTCGGAGCTGGATTTGTGAGGTTTTCCAAGCAGTGTTCTACTTTCATTAGTTGGTCTTTAAACTGCTGAGGGTTTGCCTCCGGTGACTTATATACAAGGACAATAACTACATTTATAATCTCTATTTTGATTATCAGCACTTCCACCATATCATTTGAGGTGTTTTTAGCA
>WNGS01046645.1:0-12227 GCA_020271785.1 Procambarus virginalis | reverse complement strand
GTCAGCCTCACCACATCACTTCCTAATGCATTCCATTTGTCAACCACTCTGACACTAAAAAAGTTCTTTCTAATATCTCTGTGGCTCATTTGGGCACTCAGTTTCCACCTGTGTCCCCTTGTGTTAAATAGCCTGTCTTTATCTACCCTATCAATTCCCTCAGAATCTTGAATGTGGTGATCATGTCCATCCTAACTCTTCTGTCTTCCAGCGAAGTGAGGTTTAATTCCCGTAGTCTCTCCTCGTAGTTCATACCTTTCAGCTCGGGTACTAGTCTGGTGGCAAATCTTTGAACATTTTCCAGTTTAGTGTTATCCTTGACTAGATATGGACTCCATGCTGGGGCTGCATACTCCAGGATTGGCCTGACATATGTGGTATACAAAGTTCTGAACGATTCTTTACACAAGTTTCTGAATGCCGTTCGTATGTTGGCCAGCCTGGCATATGCTGCTGATGTTATCCTCTTGATATGGGCTGCAGGAGACAGGTCTGGCGTGATATCAACCCCCAAGTCTTTTTTTTTCTCTGACTCCTGAAGAATTTCCTCTCCCAGATGATACCTTGTATCTGGCCTTCTGCTCCCTACACCTATCTTCATTACATTACATTTGGTTGGGTTAAACTCTAACAACCCTTTGTTCGACCATTCCTTCAGGTTGTCTAGGTCTTCTTGAAGTCTCAAACAGTTCTCTTCTGTCTTAATCCTTCTCATAATTTTTGCATCGTCTGCAAACATTGAGAGAAATTATTCAGTACCCTCCAGGAGATCATTTACATATATTAGAAACAAGATTGGACCGAGAACAGAGCCCTGTGGGACTCCACTGGTGACTTCAAGCCAATCAGAGGTCTCACCCCTCACCGTAACTCTCTGCTTCCTATTGCTTATGTACTCCCTTATCCACTAGAGCACCTTACCAGCTACACCTGCCTGTCTCTCCCTTATGTACCAGCCTCTTATGCAGTACTGTGTCATAGGCTTTCCGACAATCCAAGAAAATGCAGTCCGCCCAGCCCTCTCTTTCTTGCTTAATCTTTGTCACTTGGTCGTAGAATTCTATTAAGCCCATCAGGCAAGATTTAGCCTCCCTGAACCCATGTTGGCGATTTGTCACGAAGTCCCTTCTCTCCAAATGAGATACCAGGTTTTTTCTCACAATCTTCTCCATCACCTTGCATGGTATACAAGTCAAGGACACTGGCCTGTAGTTCAGTGCCCCTTGCCTGTCGCCCTTTTTGTATATTGGGACCACATTCGCCGTCTTCCAAATTTCTGTTAGGTCTCCCGTCTCCAGTGGCCTACTATTCACTATGGAGAGTGGCAAGCAAAGTGCCTCTGCACACTCTTTCAGTACCCATGGCGAGATCCCGTCTGGACCAACAGCCTTTCTAAAATCCTGATCCAGCAGGTGTCTCTTGACCTCCTCTCTCGTAATTTCGAACCCTTCCAAGGCCGCCTAGTTTACCACCTTTTCTCCTAGCACAGTGACCTCACCTTGTTCTGTTGTGAAGACCTGGAACCTCTTGTTGAGTCCTTCACACACCTCTTTGTCATTCTCTGTATACCTGTCCTCACCTGTTCTAAGTTTCACTACCTGTTCTTTCACTGTTGTTTTCCTTCTGATATGACTGTGGAGCAGCTTTGGTTCGGTCTTGCCTTTGTTTGCTATATCATTTTTATAACTTTTCTCTGCTTCTCTTCTCACCCTGACATACTCATTCCTGGTTCTCTGGTATCTCTCTCTGCTTTCTGGTGCTCTGTTATTCCGGAAGTTCGTCCACACCCTCTTGTTCAGTTTCTTTGCTTCCATACATGCCCTATTATACCATGGATTCTCCTTTGCTTCTCGGATTTTTCCTTTTGGGCCGGGATGTATGTGCTTACTGCCTACACACACTTTCGTGTGTGTGTGTGTGTGTGTGTGTGTGTGTGTGTGTGTGTGTGTGTGTGTGTGTGTGTGTGTGTGTGTGTGTGTGTGTGTGTGTGTGTGTGCGTGCGTGTGTGTGTGTGCGTGTGCTTGTGCGTGGGTGCATGTGTGTGCTTGTTTGTGTGTGTGTACTCACCTAATTGAGCTTGCAGGGGTTGAACTCTGGTTGTTTGGTCCCGCCTCTCAACGGTCAGTCAACTAATGTACAGGTTCCTGAGCCTACTGGGCTCAATCATATCTACACTTGAAGCTGTGTATGGAGTCAGCCTCTACCACATCACTTCCTAATGCATTCCATTTATCTACTACTCTGACACTGAAGAAATTCTTTCTAACGTCTCTATGGCTCATTTGGGCACTCAATTTCCACCTGTGTCCCCTAGTGTGTGTGCCCCTTTTGGTAAAAAGTCTGTCTTTATCTACACTATGAATTCCTCTGAGAATCTTGTATGTGGTGATCATGGCCCCTCTAGCTCTTCTGTCTCCCAGTGATGTGAGGTTTAATTCCCGTAGTCTCTCCTCGTAGCTCATTCCCTCAGTTCGGGTACTAGTCTGGTGGCAAACCATTGAACCTTTTCCAGTTTAGTCTTATGCTTGACAACATATGGACTCCATGTTGGGGCCGCATACTTCAGGATTGGTCTGACATATGTGGTATATAATGTTCTGAAGGATTCCTTACGCAAGTTTCTAAAGGCCGTTTTTATGTTAGCCAACCTGGCATATGCTGCTGATGTTGTGGGAAAAACCTGCTGGGACTGATATGAGAGGTAAACTACTATGGACTTGTACTGTACTAAAAATTATTGTATGCAAAATTAATTCAACTAAAGTCTCTAGCTAGGGTCGTAAATCCTAGCTCCTCTTTTCCTAATGACACACTGTGGGCTGTAAGGGGCAGGTGGGGTCAATGAATAGTTGATTAAAGTTCCAGTCCAACTGCAGACAAGTATCACACATTAACTTGCATTTTTTATACAAGGATAAGATTTTAATTAATTCAGTTCTATGACTGAACACTGGTTCTGTTTAAAGCAGGGATTTAAACATGTACATAGTCCAGCCTAGCACCATAACTATCAACAGCCAACATTCATTTACTTTAAACACAACAATTTAAATTGTGGAAGTATGATATTAAATGACCTTAAATGTAGTCTAAGTACTGTTAACTAAGCACTAAAGATTATGTTCAATTAGATAAACTTATATGATAAATTAAAGATAACTAAGCAAGTAATTGTTAACTTAATTTATTCAAGTATATATATAGATATATTCAATTTATATGAAGAGTTTTTGTCACCTCGACTGAAGCTTTTCCCACACAATGGACACTCATGATATTTTGTTTACCTCGCGAGTGTCTTTATGCTTGGAAAAAGATTCAGCTGCTGCACTACAATATTAATAAACTTACTAAAATATGAGGCGTTGCCTCACTCTATAATAGACAGACAGACTTATTGGATATATTAAAGTTACACAAGCACACAATTGGCCAATTATTACACTTAATAACATTCAATATACTTCTCTGAATGCTGGGTGCCTGTCTGACGAGTGTGCCAGACTGGATAACTATTTCTCGAGTTTAGGCACGATATTTTATATCACAGCTTTGCTGTAGATTGTTCTGGTAGCGTTGCTACTTGATTATTTCTTTAATTGCGTTTGCAGAAGGATGATAGGTGATGATGGTGCAGGTGGAGACAGTGTCACTTTGCGTGCTCAACTCTACACTCCTATATAGTAATGTTCTAGGAATTTTTCCTTGTAGATATATTGTCCAGGTACTCCCCCAGTTCTAGAGAGTAATCACTGGTAATAAAGATAATTTGATAAGGTGTCCTAAATCGATTAATGTTCGCTGAGCACCGCAACATATGTTCATTGTTTGTAAACACACACGTTCTGGCCCGGGGGCGTGGTAGGCGCTTCTCACCCAGCCATCGTCCCCCCCCCCCCCATGCTTCCTGAGCAAGGTAGCCTTCAATGAATATTGATTGATTATTTTAACTGTCTAGACATATGATTGAGATAAGATGTGATTATAATATAATTAGATATAGGATTTAAAGATAATAAGTAGTACTTGATAGTACTACTGATTCTTATTAAGGATTTCATTTAATCCCTACCGGAAATCGATTAAATTTTTCTAGTAGTTTTTTTAATAATTAATAATTACGAAATCCTTCTAGAAGCTTCTGGATCCTTGAGAAATCACGCACAAAGTCATGTAGGCACCTATAGGGCCCTATGGCGTAAGTGATCATAGGCATTGTCATCTAGGATCAAGATGTATAACGAATCTGTAGTGATTCTGATATGATTTTGATATGATATTGATATGATTTTGATATGATTTTGATATGATTTAGATATGATACATTTCTTACATAATAATATAGATATAGTGGGTGAAAATTTCCCACAGATGTTATCCTCTTGATATGAGCTTCAGGGGATAGGTCTGGCGAGATATCAACCCCCAGGTCTTTCTCTCTCTCTGACTCTTGAAGTATTTCAACTCCCAAATGATACCTTGTATCTGGTCTCCTGCTTCCTACACCTATCTTCATGACATTACATTTCCTTGGGGTAAACTCTAACAACCATTTGTTCGACCATTCCGGCAGCTTGTCCAGGTCTTCTTGAAGCCTCAAGCTGTCCTTCTCTGTCTTAATACTTCTCATAATTTTGGCGTCGTTAGCAAACATTGAGAGGAATGAGTCTATACCCTCTGGGAGATCATTTACGTATATCAGAAACAGGATAGGTCCTAGTACAGAGCCCTGTGGAACTCCACTGGTGACTTCATGCCAATCTGAGGTCTCACCCCTCACTGTAACTTTCTGCTTCCTATTTCTTAGGTACTCCCTTATCCACTGGAGCGCCCTACCAGTTACTCCTGCCTGTTTCTCCAGCTTATGCATCAGCCTTTTATGGGGTACTGTGTCAAAGGCTTTCCGACAGTACAAAGAAAATGCAGTCCGCCCATCCTTCTCTTTCTTGCTTAATCTTTGTCACCTGATCGTAGAATTCTATTAAGCCTGTAAGGCAAGATTTACCCTCCCTGAACCCATGTTGATAGGTTGTAACAAAGTCTCTTCTCTCCAGATGCGTTACTAGGTTTTTTCACACGATCTTCTCCATCACCTTGCATGGTATACAAATTAAGGACACTGGCTTGTAGTCCAGTGTTTCTTGTCTGTCACCCTTTTTGTATATTAGGACTACATTACCCGTCTTCCATATTTCTGGTAGGTCTCCCGTTTCCAGTGACCTACTATACACTATGGAGAATGGCAAACAAAGTGCTACTGTACACTCTTTCAATACCCATGGTGAGATTCCATCCGGCCCAACAGCCTTTCTCACGTCCAGCTCCAATAGGTGCCTCTTGGCCTCATCTCTTGTAATTTTGTACCCTACCAGGTCGCCTGGTTTGCTGCCACCTCTCCTAGCGCCGTGACCTCTCCTTGTTCTATTGTAAAGACCTCCTGGAACCGCATGTTGAGTTCCTCACACACCTCTTTGTCATTCTCTGTGTACCTGTCCTCACTCGTTTGAAGTTTCATCACCTTTTCCTTCACTGTTCTTTTCCTCCTGATGTGACTGTGCAGTAGCTTTGGTTCGGTCTTGGCTTTATTAGCTATTTCATTTTCATACCTTTTCTCAGCTGCTCTTCTCACACTGACATACTCGTTCTTGGTTCTCTGGTATCTCTCTCTACTTTCTGGTGTTTGTTATTACGAAAGTTCCTCCACGCCCTTTTGTTCAGCTCCTTTGCTTTCATACATTCCCTATTTAACCACGGATTCTTCTTTTTCTTCTCGGTTTTATCCTGTCAGGCCGGGATAAACATGTTTACCGCCTTCTGACACTTTTGGTGACATAGTCCATCATGTCTTGTATGGACTTAGTTCTGAGTGCTGTGTCCCATGGTATATCCCTTAGGAATTTATTCATCTCCTCATAGTTTCCCTTTCGGTACGCCAGGCCTTTGTTTCCCAGTTCTTTTTTGGGGAGATAATTCCTTGCTCAACCAGGTACTCAAAGCTCAATACACTATGAACAACCCAACTGAAAACTCACACCCCTCTCCTGGCAGTATGGGTTCGAGTCACTTCTGGGGTGTGAGTTTTCAGTTGCATATAGTCCTGGGGACCATTCAAGCTTGTTCACATTTGTGTTCCTCACGTGTGCCCAAAGAATGAGGTGATTTGATAAAATACCATGCCCGAGATTACCAACCGAGTGCTGGCGGGGGGATGGAAATAGCCTGGGCTACCATCCTCTTTTGTCCAGTCATGTTGGTCGAGCGGTTAAGGGATCCTGTACGCCAGCAGAGTTCTCCTGGCAGTATGGGTTCGAGTCACTACTTCTGGGGTGTGAGTTTTCAGTTGCATATATGCCTGGAGACCGTTCAGGCTTGTTCGCATATATGTATATATATATATATATATATATATATATATATATATATATATATTTATATATATATATATATTGACTTCATACCAGTATGTAAGAAGGAGGATTATTTGTGTGGATCAGTGTATCAAAGAGTTATAACCAGATTCCTAAATGGTACTATTGTGGTAAGGTAACTTATATTATTAGTTGAGCCGTTTGGGGACATATCTCGGGAGAGGAGATTCTGGACTTAGTCAAATTTCATGGTTTGTGGACTTTAACTTTTGAGGTGAGATTCCTGACTTTAAGAGATTTTTCAGTCATTGTAACTTTAACGTTTGAAGACAAGTAATTGACTTTGCTATTGGTCAGGCATTGTGAACTTGAACTTCTGCAGTTTCTTGACTTTGTCATATTTACAGTCATTATAGACTCTAACTAATTTAGAAGAGTTTTAGACTTGCCATTTGCCAATCCAGTTGGGACTTGTTTTTTTTTTGAAGGCAAAGTGATAGTTCACTGACGTGTCTTATTGATGTTCACGCTGAGACATTATACCCCACTCACGTTAATAACGTCACTACTCACCATGTTCACAACCTCTCAGCCAGTCGTGAGTGGACAAGTGTACCCCATGTTATTTGGTGATTTTTGCTTAGTGACATCTAGCTACTGTGACTTGTGCTAATTTATTTCATTGTTATTTGCTTGTGAGTATGTATAGAGAGATATGTGTATATAAGCAGCTGTGTCGTGTAGGTTAGTTCGCCCCAGTAAAAACTGGGGATTTTAATTTCACTCTACCTAGACATATTACCGCTGGATAATGTGAGGTCGTGTTTCTATGTGTGAGGTGAGGACTCACTGATTTATGATGGAACGTTCTCTCACCATGAGGCTCAGTGTGGCTCATGGCACGACCCGGTACACAGGAATTGGCAACTGTCGCAGATTCCATCCTGGAAAGGTCTAGTGGAACCTAAGGAAGACCTCCATAGCTCCAGTACAAGATTCCTGTCCCACAGAAGGGAAATTATCTCCTGAAGGTAATGGAGGCTGCGTGTGGCTCCTAAAGGTACTGGAGGCTGCGTGTGGGCTCCTGAAGGTACTGGAGGCTGCGTGTGGGCTCCTAAAGGTACTGGAGGCTGTGGGCTCCTGAAGGTGCTGGAGGCTGCGTGTGGGCTCCTGAAGGTACTGGAGGCTGCTGTGGGCTCCTGAAGGTACTGGAGGCATTGGCATGCTGGAGGCTCGTGCTCGAAGGTACTGGAGGCTGCTGTGGGGCTCCTGAAGGTACTGGAGGCTGCAGTGGCTGAGTGATCAAGTCTGTGCGGAGGTGGGCTCCTGAAGGTACTGGAGGCTGCATGTGGCTCCTGAAAGGTACTGGAGGCGTGAGTTGGGCTCCTGAAGGTACTGGAGGCTGCATGCGGCGGGTGCAGGCTGAACTGGAGCCATGTGGTCTCCTGAGGTATGAGGTGATGCTGAGGAGGAGGCTGCATGTGGGCTCCTGAAGGTACTGGAGGCTGCATGTGGGCTCCTGAAGGTACTGGAGGCTGTGGGCTCCTGAAGGTGCTGGAGGCTGCGTGGGGCTCCTGAAGGTACTGGAGGCCGTGTGTGGGCTTCTGAAGGTACTGGCACCATCACCCAAGACTCTGCTTTCACATCACATACTCAAATGCTCCAATCGTTCTAACAAATGTGACCCCTTTTCCTTTTTTTCTCCTATTTTTACGTTCTCATTACTACCCCTTTTTTCACCCCATTATTACCCCATCCAATAAGTACCTTTTTCTTTGATGTTACCTTGCTCTTAGTTTTCTCATGGAGTTTCCTCCTCTTTACCTCTCTCTTGCCTTACTTAATGTCCGTACCTCCTTCGCTCCAACAAGACTAAAGCCAGTGCCTACTAAAACAGAGACCGAAACAAAAACACCGATGAGGGAAAGCGAGGAAACCCCACGCTCCATACACAACTTCAGACAGCTCTCATCTCCTTTCTCCTTCTCTCTCTCTCTCTCTCTCTCTCTCTCTCACTCACTCTCACTCTCACCTCACTCTACTTCTTCCTTATATCCGCGGGAGGCGGAAAATCGCAGGCGGAATAGAGTGGGTAAACATTCCGTAGGGGAACATTCGAGGCGACATCGCAGGAGGGGAATCCGGGGGGGTACCGAGGAGGGACTCCGTAGCGACATATGATAGGGGTATTCCGTAGGGGTAAATCCAGGTCGAAATCCGCGGGGTACACCAGGAGGGGGTAACATTCCCGGTGGGGTAAACATCGCAGGAGTAACATCGCAGGGGGTACATTCGGGTGCGGTAAATATCCAGGTGGGGTAACATATCCGCAGGGTAGGGGGGTAAACATATCCGCAGGGTAGGCGGTAAACATATCCGCAGGGTAGGGGGTAAACATATCCGCAGGGTAGGGGGTAAACACCTCCAAGAAGATGGGCCCTGCCAACAGTGCCAGGGGAACGGGAGGTCCAGCCTGTTTATCTTAGGTGGGAACTTTCCCACCTCCAACACACGAAAATCACACCTTGCCAAATATTGACACTTACTCCGGATCTGCTAGCACTCTCGTGCTTCACCACGCCACGCTACACACTGCTCCTCCTCTTCCAGGGACTCTCTCTATCAAAAAAAAAGCTAATCTCTTAAGCCTTGTTGTTTTTGTTGCCGCAGGAGGACGGTAGCTTATTGTGCACCCATACTCACACTGTGAGCAGCGGCGCAAAAAAAGGAATTACTGGGCACAAAAGGTCTTTACCAGACCTCAAAGGAAATTATTACATTAAACATTTCATCTATCCTGCACACCCTTATAATTATACTGTCATTCAGTTACAGAGAGTGTTCCATTTCAATAGTTAGTATAATAATCATATACATAATAGTAGGTCTTAGCTAATACACAATTGTTTGGGCTATGGAGATATTACAGAGCCACAGGAAAGCTGCTGACTCTTATTATTAGTCTTCACAATACACTGCTTGCTTCTTAATCTCACATGTCATTTATCTCCTGGAAGCGAAACATTGATATAGTGCAATGTTTTCAGGTATTGTATCCTTAATAATAAGATGTTTCCCATTTCAGCGAGAGTTTAGATTTATCTCTAAATGGCTGAACTGTATCACAATCTAAGATATAATGCTCAAGTGTGTGTCCCTGTCTTTGTCCACACACTTTACATTTTACTTTATCTAGGTCCCTATACAAGTCCAACTGCCATAGATACATGTAGCCAAGTCTTATTCAAGCTGAGACAACGTCTGTTAGTCTGCTGATGTTGTTACTTGCCCATAAGCATGTTTTACTTGACACATTTCATCGTGATGAATAATAGACCTGCTTGTTCCAGTTCGCACTGTTCTGCCTTCTTCAAATTCATCTGAGAGTTCTCGTCTAATGACACTTTTAAGGGAGCTATTTGATAACTCAAGATTCCGTTCAGCACTGTCTTTGCTCACTGCAATCTTAGCACAAACATCAACTTTATCATGTTCCTGCGGTCCAATGGGAGAGGGAATCCACAACATTTTGATGTATTTCCCATTATTAAGTATACGCATACATCTATACCTGGCTTGGGAGACAAGTAATGGAGGAGGGAATTATCAGGGGAAAGCGCCATGCCATTACGACTATATAGCACTGGATGAAGTCACATTAACGTCATGTATTAATGAAAACTCAGAAGGAACCGTGACGAGGATTCGGACCTGTGCTTTTAAGCTCTGAGTATTCCCAAGCACATGCCTTAGACAACTAGGCCACGATATGGTCAAAAGAGGAAGCATTAGAGGTACAATTCCTGAACGACAGAGCCAGAGTGCATGACAGGGGGGGGGATAGTGGAAGCCTCAGTAACCCTCGTGGATTCAGTAGAATCTCAAGATGCAATCCTTTTGACCATGTCGTGGCCTAGTTGTCTAAGACCTGTTCTTGGGAGTACCCTAAGCATAGGTTCGAGTCCTCGTCACGGCTCTTACTGATTTTCTCAAGTGCATTATTATTTGATTGTAAACAATTTAATGCTAGAAGTGAGGAAAGGGAGACAGAAATAATTCAGTTGTCTATTTAGGTGTTGTCAATAACTTTGAGTACTACCAGTATTGCTAACAGTTCATCTTGCAAGGTGGATGTCAGTTTATCGCTCTTATATACTTTTCAATTGAACTTCCATCGGGCTGATGAACAATAACATCACTTCCTGCTCTCCCTGTAGCAGTATTGAGCGATCCGTCAGTGATGTGGTCTGTGAAAGGTTGTGTTAGTTGGTAAACTGTGAATGTGTTCTATTGTGCTTACTTTAGCTGAGCATAAGGGTTGTTTGTGATTGGTGTCTTGGTGGGGTGTGCAGGCGTCAGGACGTCCAAAGGTACTCTCTGCCAGGGTGGAAGGAAGTGCTGTACTCTTTCATCTGTATATACATCGTGGAGTACCATCATTTTTATATGAGTGGCTGTTCTTTAAATCCATTTAGACTCACTAGTTTCATGTGTATGTGTTCTAACAGTTGAACTGACACAATGTTGCTTTAGTTATCACACAGAAGCTTTGTCCCATCATAAGATTGATTTGAAATATTCTATCTTGAATGTTAGGTATATTAGGTTCTTTCCGCATATTGAGAACTTTGGTAATTATTGGACAAGTATAACCCCGAGGGCTTCATTTTGCATGTTTTTCAGACTATCAATTATTTTGAAATGATGCAGGACCAAAGGTGGTGCATGATAGTCTATTAGAGATCTTATATATGCTAAAAAAAATACATAATTTTTGTTATTTTAATATTTAGTATTTAGGGCTGTACCCCACAAAAGTTTCTGAGAGCCTTGAGTCTGTCTCTACACTGTTGATGTAACTTTTGACTGCAGTTAAGGTACAAGGGACAGAGACACCATGGTATTTGAAAGAGGAGACATAGTCTATTGGTACGTTATTTGTCTTAAGTTTCCGTGGTCCACTTTTGCGGTTACCAATTTGTCTGTTAAATACCTTAGTTTTAGTAGCGCTGATTACACGACCAAGGCTTGTGGCTCACAAGCTCACAAGCTTGTGAGAGCTGTGGGGTGCCTAGTTGCATTAATTTGGTTTTACTTTTGTACTCGTGGAACATTGCAGAGGACTTCTGATTGGTAAGACACCCTCGTATCCATTGCAACAACTGGCCACCTGTATCCATTCCAGGTACTCATCTAATTGTACTCACCTAATTGTGCTTCCGGGGGGTTGAGCTCTGGCTCTTTGGTCCCGCCTATCAACCATCAATCAACTGGTGTACAGATTCCTGAGCCTATTGGGCTCTATCATATCTACATTTGAAACTGTGTATGGAGTCAGCCTCCACCACATCACTGCCTAATGCATTCCATCTGTTAACTACTCTGACACTGAAAAAGATTCTTTCTAACGTCCCTGTGGCTCATGGGGTACTCAGTTTCCACCTGTGTCCCCTTGTTCGCGTTCCACCCGTGTTAAACAGTCTATCTTTATCTACCCTGTCAATTCCTCTGAGAATTTTGTAGGTAGTGATCATGTCTTCCCCTTACTCTTCTGTCTTCTAGTGTCGTGAGGTTCATTTCTTGCAGCCTTTCTCGTAACTCATGCCTCTTAGCTCCGGGACTAGCTTAGTGGCATATCACTGAACTTTTGCAGGCTTCGCCTTGTGCTTGACAAGGTACGGGCTCATGCTGGGGCCGCATACTCCAGGATTGGTCTTACATATGTGGTATACAAGGTTCTAAATGATTCCTTACACAGGTTCCTGAAGGCAGTTCTGATGTTAGCCAGCCTCGCATACGCCGCAGATGTTATTCTTGTATGTGGGCTTCAGGAGACAGGTTTGGTGTGATATCAACTCC
>WNGS01046643.1:0-13054 GCA_020271785.1 Procambarus virginalis | reverse complement strand
ATACAACTAGGTGAATATACACAGTAGCAGTGTCGACAGTGAGACGTGGGTCAGTGAGGTCCGCTAACTAACGTGAATAGTTCGGGACACTGGTGATATAGAGATAGATCATAGTATTTGGCCTCATGAAGTGTGCAGCAGGCAGGGAGCAAGTACCAAGTGAACTCATAACGATAGATCAGATAAAGTGAAGTAACTAATTCAGAGTGACAACACCGGTCATATACATCATCGCTGGAAGGAGCAACCCGCTGTGTATTCACCTAGAGTGCTTGCGGGAGGCTGGCTGGTAAGTGCCTCGCTCTTAAGTCTTTAAAGTGTGCAAGGTTTTATAATTTCATATCATAGACAATATTGCATTCCATTCAATGATACAATAGTAATTGGTAGTTAGGAAACAAGATAGCAACTGTGAGCTCACTTGGGAACCAGATAAGCCGCTAATCCCCCTAGATCTTCACACTAAGCTGTAAACCTGAAGACAACACCCTAACCCAAACACGCACCCTCCCACTAGTAATCCACGCACGCACGCACACACACGCACTCAGAGCGTGTGTGAGAGCCCAAAGAGCCACTAGAGAGCCAAACTAGTGGAGGGCCGACAAGAAACTTACTAAGCAACATGTCAGGGAACCCACTAGGAATGAGGGGAACCGATGAACCAGCGAGACTCGACCTAGTCTTCACTCTGAACGACTCTGACATAAGGGAATTGACTTCGAGGCCCCACTAGGAATGAGCGATCACAGTGTACGCGTTTGAGTATCTGGTCGAAGAAGGGCTAAAGTACTCAAGAAGGGAACTGAAAAACAAAAGCTAGCATTCCGTAAGGGAAATTACGAGGTGACAAGAAATTTCCTAAAGGATATAACATGGGAATCAGAGCTAAGGGGAAAAGACGGCCCAAGACATGATGGAATACATCACGCTAAGTGCAGGAGGCAGCAGCAAAGTTTAACCCGGCCCAAAAGGTAAAAAAAGAATGCAGATGAAAACCCATGGTTTAATCATAGTAAGCTAGCTAAGCAACAAGTAAAAGAGCATGGAGAACTATAGAAATTACAGAACACATGAACAGAGAAGGTTACCAGAGAGCCAGGAATGAATACGTCAGGGTGAGAAGAGAGGCAGAAGGACAATATGAAACGACATAGCAAGCAGGCTAAGATCCAACCCAAATTGCTGCACAGCCACATCATGAGAAAGACATGTGAAGGAACATGTAAAGAAACTGAGGATAGGGGCAGACAGATTCACTACAAACGACAAAGAAGTGTGCGAGGAACTCAATTAAATTCCAGGAAGTCTTCACATTAGAGCAATGAAAGTTCCAGAGATAAGAGAAGGAATAATTAACCAGGCACCACTAGAGAATTAGAGATTACCAGTGGAGATGTAAGGAAGCTTTTGCTAGAGTTTGATGTGGCAAAGGCTATAGGCCTGGATAAAATATCACCATGGATACTAAAGGAAGGAGCAGAAGCACTGTGCCTGCCACTCTCCATGATGTATAACAAATCACTGGTAATAGGTGAACTGCCAAAAATTGGAAGACACGCTAATATAGTCCCCAATATACAAGAAGGGAATAGACAGAAAGCACTGAACTACAGGCCAGTGTCCCAAACTTGCAAACCATACAAGCTGATGGAGAAAATTGTGCGAAAAAAGCTTGTGGAACATCTGGAGCGAAAGAACTTTGTAACACAGCATCAACATGGGTTCAGGGATGGCAAGTCCTGTCTCACAGGATTAATTGAATTCTATGACCAGGCAACAAAACTCAGGCAAGAAAGAGAGGGGTGGGCAGACTGCATATTTTTGGATTGCCAGAAAGCCTTTTTACACAGTATCACGCAAGAGGCTAGTGAAAAAGCTGGAGGTGCAGGCAGGAGGGAAAGGGAAGGTACTCCGTTGGATGAGGGAGTACCTAAGCAACAGAAGACAGCGAGTCACTGTGAGGGGTGAGGCCTCAGATTGGCGAGACGTCACCAGTGGAGTCCCGCAGGGTTCAGTCCTTGGACCTATACTGTTTCTGATATATGTAAATGAACTCCCAGAGGGTATAGAATCGTTCCTCTCAATGTTTGCTGATGATGCAAAAATTATGAGGAGGATTAAAACAGAGGATGATAGTAGGAGGCTACAAGATGACCTAGACAGACTGAATGAATTATTCAACATATAGTTACTTAAGTTCAACCCGAGTAAATGCAAGGTCATGAAACAAGGCAGTGGAAACAGGATACCAGACACAGGATATCGAATGGGAAATTAAGTACTTCATGAAACGGACAGAGAGAAAGTTCTAGGAGTTGATGTCTCACCAACCCTGTCTCCTGAAGCATCTGCGGCATACGCGAGGCTGGGTAACATCAGAACAGCCTTCAGGAACCTGTGTAAGGAATCATTCAGAACCTTATATATAACATATGTAAGACCAATCCTGGAGTATGCAGCCCCAGCATGGAGCCCGTACCTTGTCAAGCACAAGACAAAGCTAGAAAAAGTTCAGAGGTATGCCACTAGGCTAGTCCCAGAACTAAGAGGCATGAGCTACGAGAAAGGCTGCATGAGATGCGCCTCACGACACTGGAAGACAGAAAGTAAGGGGGAGACATGATCACTATCACAAAATTCTCAGAGGAATTGACAGATAAACTTTTTTAACAGGGGTGGTATGAGAACAAGGGGACACAGGCGGAGACTGAGTACCCAAATGAGCCACAGGGACGTTAGAAAGAACTTTTCAGTGTCAGAGTAGTTAACAGGTGGAATGCATTAGGCAGTGATGTGGTGGAGGCAGACTGCATAAACAGTTTCAAATGTAGAATGATAGAGCCCATAGCTCAGGAACCTGTACACCAGTTGATTGACAGTTGAGAGGCGGGACCAATGAGCCAAAGCTCAACCCCTGCAAGCACAAATAGATGAGTACACACACACCCACACACACCCACACACACATAACACACACACACACACACACACACACACACACACACACACTGTGACACTGTGTCGTTAGTCATTAATGGAGGAAAGCACACGTGTGGGGAAGGCGGTCCGTGAATTAGCATAGAATCTCAGGATATCTAAGTGTCAGGCAACAGAAAACGTAGTGTTTGGTCCTGTGCAGTGTGAGGTGGTGCAGTGATCAGTGTATGTAATGAGTTCTAGAACGTTGGATAAGAGAGGGAAAGGAAAAAGGGGGCATGTTGTGGCAACACAGTGCCACTAGCAAGCAGTGGAATGAATTGGAAGAAGGCAGTGTAAACACCACGTGGGGAAACAGCTCTGTTGTGGGGGAATTAGCTCTAACATATAATAATATTCACTATTTTATGAGGACCATCAAAGATGTTATGGGCTCGGAGCACCAGTGATCTATGAATACCAAATAATAAATTTAATAATTAATTCAAAATGAATTTAAAGAAGTGGACTGTAAAACTTCTATTTAAATTAAAGTAATTACCTAATACATCTTTTAGGGGGGGGGGGGGGGGTAAATCTATAATGATAGTCTACATATAATAGAAAATAATATTCATAGATCATCAAAATTAATTAATAAACATTGATTAATTAATAAGCATGGATTAATAAACTAACTACTGAATGGAAACAATTAGAGGCTTAGTTGCCAATGTTGAACGAAGATTACGTTCAGCAGCTTTATAACCAGTCTAATCCAGTCCGAGTCGGTTATCTCTGTCGAACATGACTCTCACGGCTGAATTACATTTCTCTTGCAGCTAGCTCCATGCTGAAATATGAATTACATGTAATTTCCACTAAAAAGCACAGGTTTATGCATTTACTCATGAAACCTAAGGGGTAGGGAATAAGAATGTCACTCACGGGAGTTACTAGGTTTGTAAAATGTGTAACGACAAGACACCAACATGATTATAAATTATGGCCAAATAATAAATTCGTGGTATTGTGCCTTGCCGGACGCGGTGTCCTAATCTCTTGAAGCTGTCGAATCCATCTGAAGCTCGTTTACCGCACGGATGCTCCTCAATCTGATCGATAACAAAGACCGCTCCAGGCACCAAACCGTAATGGAGTCTCTCAGCCAAGTCTTCTGCTCGTGATGCGCGTGCCACCTAGCGACAAATGTTGGAACCTAGGGATAATTCGGCAATATTTATTCGGGTTTCTGAATGGATGGAAACATTACTGACGTTATTTTACGTCACAATAACGTACATTAGGTAACAGTAGATTGGTTCTTACAGTGCAAATCATTTAATCTAAATGATGTTTGATGGAACATAGATATTTGTGGGGGAAATTTAGTTCATTACTTTTTTTACTGGAACAGCTGATTGCAACCGTGTAGAATATTTCTAATAAACGGCTGAATAATTTGCTAAATAAAAATAAATCTGTTACAAATCGACATTTCTTAATAAATAATACAAGGTTAGACTGGGTTTAAATCGATTAATAAATATGAGGAATTTATTCTCCCTGCCTGGGTAGCTGATGCAATCACAGCCATGAATTCTAGGAAGAATCTTGCGTTTCTATGCCTCAGTTAAATGAAATTTAATATTGTTAAACTACTGGTTAGTAGTATTAGTAATTTATTATTCCTAGTACAAGAAATGCCTCTTATTGCACTAGGGATTGATTGATAGAGCTGATCGTGTTGCCAGAGGCGTGAGGTGTGTTTCACCGATCTGACAGTTGGACCCAGCCAGCTGATCGTGTGGCCAGAGGCGTGAGGTGTGTCCCGCCGATCTGACAGTTGGACCCAGCCAGCTGATCGTGTTGCCAGAGTCGCGAGGTGTGTTCCCGCCGTCTGACAAGTGGACCCAATCAGCTGACCGTGTTGCCAGAGACACACGAGAGGGGTGTTGCTGCCATCGGACCATTCCACCTATATTATTTCCTAATGAAAGTGTATATATTTTCTTCAGTAAACTTTTTATCTTACCAATGTGTTTGAGTGAGCCTCCTTTCTCTAGGGCTATTTTGAGTGAAACCATTTATGTCACCTTGCACTGCACATGAGATTACATCCTTGATTTAAGATAACTAATGAGACCACTAATGCGTTGCTGGGACATGAGTATAAACACCCAGCTGGCGACCTAGAGCAGACCAGATAGAGATAGAGAGAGTGTCCTAGTGTCAAGACGGGCAGGTTCAGGTGTGATACAGGCGGATTTAAACCTCTCCACTCGCTAGGGGCCAGCCCTTAGTAGAGGCCAGCCCTTAGTAGACTGGGGAGCCCCGAGGCGAGAAGTGGCACCTGGTACGGAGGGGCGAAGACTCATGGGAACGGCCACAACCATATAAGGTAGGAAGGTGTGAGAACCTTGACAGTAGTGACCTCGCCAGGATTATCGAACGACGGTGTTGTCAAGTATTGCAAGTGCAGTGACGAGTGTACTAAGGTCGATATTGGTCTCGTTTTACAATGCTCGCTAGTGTATTCCCTTGTATATGATTACTCAATAGCTTATAGATGGATGATGATAGAGTGAAGAAATTTATTGAGTCGAGGGACGAGCAGGTGCTGGAAGAGTGCACCAAGGCCCAGCTGCAGCTAGTGGCGGACCACTTGGGTTTGAGGTTGAGCTCCTTGTAGCTTGAAGCCCAGCTGAAGTGAGAGGAGCTCGAAGCTCAGCTGGAGCGAGAGGAGCGTGAGAGCAAAGCCCAGCTGAAGCAAGAGGAGCGTGAAGCCCAGCTGAAGCGTGAGGAGCGCAAAGCCCAACTGCAACGAGAGGAAGGAGAAAGACAACTGCGACGGGAGGAAATAAAGGCGAAGAAGGAGGTCGAGTTGTGTTGGGTAGAGCGCGGGCTGCCCTCGATGCCTGCATGGCGGGATGACCTTGTGAGATTTTTTTCTACGCTTACCTCCCTTAGGAGGTGGACCTCAAACATAAAGAACTGCACACTGCAGATATTTCTACTCTAAGCATGAGACCAATAGAAAAAGGAAAAGCGGGAGCAAACCGCCAGGCTCCCACCACTAGGGTGAAAACCTGTCCACTTAGGCCGCTGGTTCCTCCTAGTTAAAAAGGACGTTAAAATCAATAAAGGGTAACCGACGGGTTCTCACACCAAATTTTACTTTGATGTGTGGCGCTATGAATTGGAATTCGAATTTCCCAAGAACAGCCGTCATTAAAAAAGATCACATTTACAGACAATCGTATAAAGCAGAACATGGGTGGAAAAGAATGGTTGAAGGGTTGATATCAAAGACCGTTTTCTATAACAATATAACAATTTGTTAACAAGAGACTAAACTACTTCAACATCGAGTTTACGTTACATTAATGTCCATCAAGTGGCACTATAACAACAGATAAACAGCAACAATGACAATGGTCCATTGCTGTGCGGCTGAAACTGTACTAACCTGAACACAGGTGTGCCCATTGACGACACAATATTGCAAACAAATATTCACAAGACTAAGTTTACACAACAGTGAGTGATTCGTTACGTTACTGCCCATCCAGTGGCACTTGCAAGACAGCTATTCAACAGCCCCTCGCACTGCGGGCTGATTAAATGAACTAACTGAACAATGATGCTCACTGATGACACAAGCTTGCAATCAATATTGTCACGGCTTCACGGTGAACAGATACTCTAATCACAATCTTGCGGGTCCTCCAACCCTCCAGGCGAGATACCCACGTAACTAGGCGGGTAGTCCAACACTGACTCCCCCTATCACACCCTAATGTGAACACTCTTTGCAACTCCCTACTAGAAGTTGCAAATGAAAACAAAGCCAGGTAAGGTGGGATTCTGAGACACTTCTCCAGTAATCCCTAAGTTACTTTACTCTCGTCACCAGACGATAAACGAAAGAAATTGCCTTAATCAATTACAAAATTGATTATGTGATTAATTATGTTAATTGACTGTCCACAGCAGTTAGCAACAAAGTACTTTACGTTAATCACAAACACTTGTCTCTCTTAGACAAAACATGATGATACTCTACGTTAATCATCAACACTTGTTTCTCTTAACACAAGTCAACTTGTTAACAATATCTCAAAATCTCTTAAATTACATCACACTTGACTCCTTCAAGTATTCAGTGAGTAATTCCTAATTAATGTAAACGGACAACTAATTAAATTCCAATTGAGTTATATTAACTAAGCCTACCATTATCTTGGTAGCTTCTCATCAGTTCATGTCAAACTGCTTTAAAGAGCGTTAATTACCCTAATTAACCCCGAGCAATTAATTAACTGACACCAGGACCGATAATTAATCATACATAAATCCGTCTCACTCCGCACTGCCTAAGCAGGTCTCATCAAACACTGTGAATTCATAGACGAGGTGTTAATTACCCTAATTAACATGAGTGCATATTAATCCACTGTCACCAGACAGGATATGATTAATACAACGAATTATGCTAGCTCCATGACCTCGCTTTACCGAGTCATCCAAACCTTTGACGTTAATTACTCCACTAATTATCATGAGCCACTAATTGCTACGCCCCAGAAAGGTAATGAGTCTCGAGCAAATTACGTTAACACAAATACTGTCAGACCTTGACAGTTTCTCTCATTCATTCTGAATGGAACTAAATGTCAGTTCCTGACATTCAGAATGTGAATTCATGATGAAAATACTAATTACACAATTAGCTAGAGTGGTCAATTAGTTGTCACACGGACAATTAATTGCACCTGAAACATATCTCAACAAGCTCAGCACTGTTTCCCTTAACAGCTCCCTCACTGAGTAATGTGCAACCCCTCGTGACATTAATTACCCCAATTAACTCTCACTGAATTCTTATGTCATCAAAACAACCTAAAGAAACACAAAGTATGCAGGCGATGAGTCACAATAACGTGGCTAAAGTATGTTGACCAGACCTCACACTAGAAGGTGAAGGACGACGACGTTTGGTCCGTCCTGGACCATTTTATGTTAACTCAAGACAATCGACTTGAGAATGGTCCAGGCCGGACCGAAACGTCGTCGTCCCTTCACCTTCTAGTGTGTGGTCTGGTCAACAAACACAAAGTATCCCCAGGTTACATTGTTATGCCACTTACAGTGGCATAACAAATTAAATGCACAGCTCACATACGGTTGCAGCTCTCTGCAACACGTTAATTTCTGTACTACCACAGTAATGACACACGGTTTGGCAACAACAAAAGTATACCTACATTACTGCCCCCTCTAATCTTGCAACAGTTGCAAGGAACTACTGTGTGGAATCACAACGTCAGCAAAACAATTTTATGTTAACTCAGACACTGTCGCTACGACCTGCTGGCACTAATTCTCATAATCAGGCAGATTAACCAATCAATTGCTTGCTCTCTCAATAAGTACTGTGAATTCCCCTGAATAATTAAAGGTGAACCTCCTTCAATCAACAACACAGTGCCTAGGGTAGTAATATAACGTATACCAAACAACAACACTGGCCAAACACACAAACATAATGATGCCGTCAGTATACCCCACATGCTAATGACATCACTATGCAATCAGTCAGCAATCTCAGTTACTGACTCACCACACAACACCGTAATAATATACATATAAATGAAACACATGGAAATGGTACACACTAATCAATGATCATAAATCAAATAGCTACCCATCATGCAGCACAACAACATAAAATTATGCACATATATATATATATATATATATATATATATATATATATATATATATATATATATATATTGTGACGATAATCTCTTATCAGAGATTTAGCCTGCTATTTTCGTATTTCATCACGTCCTCAACAATATACAAGATACGTTTTGTAGTGGCTAAACGTATATATCAAGACAGCCACACGCACCTCAACTCCCTCCTCCCCCCACTCCATTACCTGCTGTACACCTGGTCGACACGCCGAACCCTTCAACTGCCTAACTAGCGACTTCCCAGCAAACACAGAACGTTTGTGAACGTTTTTAAATGGTGCCACAAAGGTAATACTCTAATATTTGACATAAATACGTAAATCTGACGTTCTTAAAACCACTAGATATAACTAAAAACATGTATTCTTGAGACACGGTTTTTTAAGATTTATGTAAAAATTTAAAAATAATAGTGAATGCTATGGAATTATAATGTTTTCTTGCTTATATATAAAAATAAAAAATTTTCAGTCAACATTTCGTTTTTTTTTGTTTACTTTATGTAAACCTATCCAATTTACGTTCTTATAACATAATATAACATTTATATGTCGTCAATATAACGTTATTTACACGACATCGTTACGTTATTATAATGTTATATTAACGTATAATTCCTGTATAAAAAACAAATATATATTGAGCTTTATTTTAAACCTTGTAAAATTGTCGTAAAACTTGGAATAAGACAGTAAGCATGCTTTATTTATGAAAATATAGAAACAAATTAACAAAATCATAAACCACATGTCACCCCTATATATAATTCTTTAGTTGTCTTTCCAGAGAATGTAATTTAAGCTTTGACAATCTTTCTTCAAATGACAGGTTTCTAATTTGGGGTATTAACTTTGTTATTCTTTACTGGAAGCATTCTAGTAAATTTTGAACCTTAAATTTTGAAATTAAAATAAATGAACCCCATGCACAGATACCATAATTAAGATAGGGATAGATTAGTGCATGATATAGAGAGATGAGACCAGAGTTAGGTACATAATATCTGATTTTGGAGAGTATCCCAACTGTTTTAGCGATTTTCTTAGTTATGTGTTGTATGTGGGTACTGAAGTTTAGTCTCTTGTCTAGGAATAGGCCAAAAACTTTCCATCTTTTTTATTGCTAATGTTTACATTATCTATCTGAAGCTGAATTGCATTTGTAGATGTGCTTCCAAATAAGATGTATAGTAGGTCTTTGCTATGTTAATTGTTAGCTTGTTGGTTGACATCCATATGTGGACTTTTTTAGTTCATTATTAACAGCATTATTTAATGTATGTGGGTTGGGGTTAGAGTAGATGAGGGTAGTATCATCAGCAAACAAAATAGGTTTCAGAATGTTAGAGACATTAGGCAGATCATTGATGTATATAAGAAATAGGAGAGGTCCCAAGATGTTGCCCTGTGGCACTCCAACGATTATTGGTAGAATGGGAGAGGTTATATTATTGATGGCTACACATTGGTGTCTATCACTAAGATAGGATTGGATATAGTCCAGTGCATGGCCTCGGATTCCATAATGATGGAGTTTAAGTAAGAGGTAATTGTGATTAACAGTATCAAAGGCCTTTCTCAGGTCAATGAAGAGTCCAATCAGAAACTCATTTTGTCAAGGGCAGAGTAAATTATATCAAGGAGACTAATAATTGCATCGTTGGTACTCTTTTAGGAGCGGAAGCCAAACTGACAGGGGCTAAGAATGTCGAATTTTACGAGATAGGAGTAGAGCTGTTTGTAGATAATTTTTTCAAATATTTTTGATAGTATGGGTAGGTTTGATATTGGTCTATAATTGTTTATGTTTGCCGGATTACCTCCTTTATGAACTGGCGTTACTCTTGCTTTTTTAAGGATATCAGAGAAGGAATGACACTCAAGGGATTTGTTGAACAGCAGAGCTATAGGTGGCGCAATGGCATGGGAGGCGCTCTTGTATACAATGGACTGAGCTTTGCATACAATGGAGCTTTGGTTTTTAGTGAGTGTATGATGGACACAACATCTGTCGGGCTGACTGGTGAAAGGAGAAGAGAGTTTGGATAGCTGCCTGAGAGATATATGTGTTGATATGTGTCTGAGTCTGTGCGATTTTACTGGCAAGGTTAGCACCAACCGATGAAAAAGAAGCTAAATTCATTTGCCATTCTAAGTCAGTTGACGGTGTAAAGCCTCCTTAGAGAGTGTTATCTGGTTGTGGGAGTGTTGTTTAGTTCCTAGGATATTAGAGATGGTATTCCATGTGATTTTCATGTTGCCTTTTGCTTCTAACTCTATCGTCATTACCTATCCTCTAAACCTTACATTTGTCAGAATTAAACGGCCTCCGCCAATCATTTGACCATATATCAGTACCCAATTTAGATCGTTTGATCGATCAATTTAGACCTCCTTGTATCATATATCATCATACATGATGATATAATGATACACACTATTGGGTATGCTGATGATATAATTTACACACTACTTGTTATGCTAACATGCAGAACACTCTAACTCTGTATTAGTCTCATGTCAGGACTTAGGTTTAGTCATATCTCAGCAGAGGAAACAAAGATACTATAAAGGTGTCCACCCAGGCAGGGAGGAGCTGTTCACAAGATGCAACTGTATGATATGGCTCCCAGCTTGACTATGCTAACAGATTCAAATACTTGGCCTTGTATTGTCCTGTTGTATTTCTGACTCTGTTCGTCAGTATAAAGAGAGGCTCCATAAGCCCTCTCTTGGAGATGATGTAGGTTATCACTCAGGCTATGGTGCCAATGTCAATTGTCAAAATGATGTACCTTGCGTACATCAAATCTTTAGTGGATTATGCTGCACCTCTGCTGCCTTGATGAATGAAAGAAAGCTTAAAGGGCTTGAAAACTTGCAGAACGAAGCCTTGAAGATAATCCTTGGATGCCTCTAGTACCACAAAGATACTTAACATGAGGAAGGAACTTATATTAACTTAATAATAGAATATGATGTGTACTCATTACTACTTGTATTGTCTGCATTACTCTTGTATTGTACTGCATTACTCCTTTAATGATCCTCATATTGTGCTTCAGTAATCTAATGTATAACCCTGAGATGTTTTCCTAATTGTATTTAGGATTCCTTGTTCATTATGTATTGTGTATTGTTATTTTTGTGTATTGTTTGATCGCTTTTGTGTCGAAAATTCTTGCATCGTACCTGTAATTTTTTTTTGACATTTTACTGTAATTATCCTGCTTAAAAAAATCATGTACTTGTAAAGTAAAGCTGTAATGTACCTGTTTTAAACACTTTTATCAATTTTACTCCTAATTATTTTCTAAAACTTTGTTTGTTTAAGGATTTGCTCAAAGTTTTTTAAGGACTTGCCCGAAATGCTATATATATCTAGTGGCTTTACAGATTGTAATTCCAACTTAAACTCTATGTTGTCTCTTAACCCCCAATGTACGTTCTTGTATATATGTAAATAAATAAATAAATAAATAAATAAATAACTAGGGATCGAGGCATTAATGCGCAGTACGTGCTTCCCTCACCTGTGACGTCACAGCGCCATCTGACGACACCATAAACACAGGCGGCCATTTATGTTCCATCAAGATTAAATATTTTGTTTTAAATTTTGCCCCGAGTGTCGAGTTTATTGGGCAGCGCCCATGTGTTCGCAATAGAAGTCTACAAGAACATATGTATAAAATGTCTCACAGGAATGGTTAGACTGGCGCAAATAAACACTATAACAAAATCACTAGCCGTAGCTCCAAACACGCGAAATGTTTATTCTGTCAGGATTGTAAACTCCACCTTATCACACGTTAAATTTTGGTATCACTGAAATCGCAAAAAATGCACCCTACACGTACATATGCATAAAAATGTAGAATCATGATCGCGCCCATCCTCAAGAGTGAGGGAAGTGGGTGAAGTGTTACCCGTTAACCGCAACATCAACACAAAATATATGGAAAAGTTTCTCGATTTCACATGTCCTGACCTACGGTTTCAAAGTCATTTTCAATTTTTGTGCCAATGTTATCATCAATAAAATGTATCTACAAGAGACATATGTATAAAAATGTCACACAAGGATGCATTAGACCTGGTAACAAACAAAAGAAAACCTAGTCATTAATTACCTCACGTCGTGGGCAATAATACAAAATAGTCTTACCAACTAAAACTCCAAATACAATGACATGTTACTCCTATTGTATGTCGACTATTAAAGAAAACAAAGAAATTGTATGGCAACACAGTATCATAGTATTCTATCAAGTCATTGCAAATCGACGTGTCATTTTGAGTGAGCTTGCAAGAATGATTATTGGTTGTCGGCTTCTTTTTTTGATCAGGGGTTACTTATCCAACAGGAAC
>WNGS01046637.1:0-10950 GCA_020271785.1 Procambarus virginalis | reverse complement strand
TCCTCTCAGTGATCTCTTTTAGGTCTCTTTCCTCCGCTTTGTAGGCCGCGGAGAAGAAGTTTCTGTAGAACAATTTTATTGGAGGTACGGGTATTGCGGTATTAGTTGTTCCGTCGCCTGTTGCACACCTCGCCACCTTCCTTTTTATGATGTCTTCGACATAACCATTGGAGAAACCATTGTTAACCAAAATCTGCCTTATTCTACGTCGACCGAGCTCACAGCTCTGGGTGGAAGCAGGTGGATGAGGAGTTATCTATATAAATAAAAATGGAAATGTTCGTTTGTTCAAAATCGATAATCTCCGAAAGTTCTTCACCGATTGCTTTGAAATTTTCACACAACGTTCCATTCGCAACTGAGCTGATTTTTATGTACATACTATATAGATGTCACGTCTGTGATGGTAACAAAAACATGCTTTTTCTGAAAAACTGTGTTTTTCTTTTGAGGGAACTCTTCGAAACCTCTTTACCAATTGCTTTGAAATGTTGACACACCGTTGAATTCGAATAGGCGCGTCTTTTTATATATCTACTATATACATGCCTCACCTATGACTGGAAAAAACATTTTTTTTTAAACAGCACCATCTGTTGGGCGTAAGAGCAACACACGCTGTAATCTCCGAAAGTTCTTCACAGATTGCTTTGAAATTTTGACAACGTTGCATTGGCATAGGCATATCTTTTTATATACCGACTATATAGATGCTACACCTGTGACAGGTAAAACTATGCTTTTCTTGAAAAAAACACCATCTATTGCATGTAAGAGCAACACACACGCTATATTAAATAGGTTACAATTCCATTTCAATGTTTCAGATTGCATTGATAAATTGAATTTTCATAGATTCTAATTTATTTTCATTTTGATTTAATTATTTCGTGTGAATTGCGTTACAATTGAGCTGTGTTGTTTACCATACCGTTCATTTCTAGGCCTATGTACAACTAAGTAAATCAAATAACCGAAACTAGACTATTGTACCAAACAAGTATTTTCAGTTAAAAAGTTTTCTAAAACTTACAAAACTCGTATTTTAAGTAATCATAAAAGCGGAATGAAAAGTTATAGTGGCACTTTCTATTAGTACAAATCTGTACATACAGACTGGAGGACAGGTTGTGTCATATGAGAACGAGCCAGTGACATACATGCCTTGACACGCTCGAGGCTCGTGTTGAATTATATAACACCTTTCACTTTAACTTACCAACCAACAAAGGGATTTAGGCATAGAATTCACTTAACCTCTGCATGTTAGATAGCGTCCAGGATTGTTAACAAAGATTTCCGCGTATTACGTGGAAAAGGAGAGTCGGCATTTCGACGTAACTATGCAAGAAGCATAGCTGATTAAAGCGGCATTATCGGTAACATGATTTGTATTTATATTTCACAGAAGGTAAGAGCGAAAGCTCCGTGGCTTTGCTATGAGCGTGACGCCCCTCGGTGCATGAGGCTTCGTGTAGCCAGGTAAACAATGCCGCTGGGATCGATCCACCGGCCCAGCCTGTCTGGCAGCACCAGATTCAGATTTCTTCCTTTATTATGCCCCCCATACCCATCCCGTGGGCGGTGGTGGAATCCTCCAAACTGATTTGTCCAATTTAACTGTGACTCAGTCTATTGCGTTGGTATCAAAAGCTTTCAGGCACTCTAGGAAGATGTAGTCAGGCTATCCTCCGCTTTCCTTTATTTATTTATTTATATATATACAAGAAGGTACATTGGGTAAATTACCCCAACTGACGTCAACCAAAAAATAAAACTAACAATATATTATAAAAGTAGGAAAACAGCCAACCTGCTAATGAAGAATTCTCCCGACACCAAGAAAAACACCTTGAAAGAGACCAACGTTGTTTACGCCTTCAGGTGCCCACTTGGGGATTGTCAGCCCCAACGAACTCAGTATATAGGTAAGACAACAACGTCTCTCTCTAGGCATTTAACAATGCACAAACAACAGGGCTCCATCAAGAAACATACAATAGCCATACACAACGAGACAATCACCAGGGATATTTCGACGAGCAACACCGAAATAATTGATAGATACAGTGACAATAGGAGATTAGACATCAGTGAAGCACTGTATATCAAGAAATCTAGACTAGCAATCAATAACCAACTAATACACAGTTACACTGTACCCACTTCAAGACCCCGGACCAATTCAGAAGCTGGACCGAATGACCCTGCAAAAGGAACGGAAACAACCACAAGAACATAAGTTGCCAACATGTCACACTCTTAATTTACTACCCCATTAATACCACATTAATTTAATACCCCATGTATGTCATTCATCCATGTCACCTACCGTCTCACCATTAGAAGATATAACCAGGTGCTAACACAGTAGAATTGGACCATTTGGTCACCATTTGGTCCGGGAGACATCTCCCGTCACGCAGGGTGCAATCGCGCCTCCACAGATCTCCAGTATCATCTATTGATACTGGTAATGGCTCAAAAGGGCCACCACTTACGGGCTATTCATGCCCGTGCCACCTTTTGGGTGGCTTAATCTTCATCAATCAATCAATCAATCAGTAGAATTTTTTTCAGTTCACCCAGTGAGCCAACTCCACGCTGACTTTGTCTCCAGTAGCACAGAGCATCACCTTCACTCACCAGACCACTCCACAAGTGATCATTTGAATTTCATTATGGAATTCCAATTGAGTTATAATCGATCCAGCAATGCTGCTCAGTGCAGAAAACGACCATCTATACTGGATACAAGCTCTGAAAGTGACGGCGAGTGGCATCACGTGAGTAAGGCTAACAGGACAAGCCACTCCATGACGACCCATCGCCCTATAAACACTCCAGCTTCCCCAGCTCTTCCAGCTCCTCTGGATACAAGTTCTGTAAGTGACGGCGAGTGGCATCACGTGAATAAGGCTAACAGGACTAGCCACTCCATGACGACCCATCGCCCTATAATCACTCCAGCTTCTCCAGCTCTTCCAGCAGCTCAGACTAAATCTCCACTGCCAATCTTCAAAGTGCAGCACACCGAAGGTAAGTCTTCCTATGCCACTGTAGTAGACCTCGAAAAAGAGTACCCCCAGCTCCAGATCAGAGCAAAACCTAATCTCAGAGGTGAATACATTCTAAGACCTAAAGACGAGTCGGCCGCTACGATTCTGAAAAATTACACAAAATGTGAGGAACTGAAACCTGAGGATAAAATACGTAAAATCATTGTCCTCCACTATCCCTTGCATATGGCCCTTGACCATCTCGAAAAGCTGAACTATGTGGTGTCAGCAGAGAGATGCCAGGTAAGAACCACAAAACAGGAAACCCGACAAGTTCTTCTCACAGTTAGAGGACGGATACCGGAGAAACTTGACCTTGGAATCTGGGGCGTATTCCAACACAGGCCTTACACCCCAGAGCCCCTAAGATGCTTCAGATGTCAGAGATTTGGACATCACAAAGATGGCTGCCAACGCCCAGTGAGGTGCGGAGTCTGCAGCCAGCCCCATGACACAAAAATATGCATTGATAGACACAAGGCAAACCACCCTGTTCAGGCAAAGTGCCCAAATTGCTCCAAGGAACATCACGCCTGGAACTTGAAATGCCCTGAAAGGCTCAAAAGGCTTCATACAAACCCCACCACGCCTACAGCAGAGCCGAAGCCCCCACCAAAACTAATACCAGCTCCCCTGCCCACTAAAACCGCGTGGGGTCTACCCATTCAGAAAGAGGGGGCACACGGCCCTTCACCATCCGCCATGGTGAAGGGTGTGAAGACCCCCGTACAGGAAAAAAAGAAAGCTGGAGGACACAAGAATCATGTTCAAAGCAGTCGCCCTCCCATTTCATCCAGTAAGCACACTGGGGCCATTAGGAAAAACAATCCTAGTGTCAAAGTTACCACTGAGCAGGGTCTAAAAGCTACTAGGCCCCAAACCTGCACAGCTTTAAATAGTGCTCCCACAGAAATAGACGCTCTCTGGCCAATGCTCAAAACTCTGGTCACCGAGTTGATCGAAAGTCTGCTGTCATCACATGGAATCAAGCAAACCACAGAGACTCGGAAGACAATTGAGCACAAACTCAAGAGATTCGAAAATGTAATATCTTCACCTTCAAGACAGCAGGGCAGGAGACACCCCTCTAAAAAACAGATAGCGTCTAGATCGTCGGAAAGCGACATTGATGAGTCAATTTCAGGTCCACTAAGAACCTATACACCAATTGCAACTTCCATGGCGTGTTCATCAGACTCCATGGATACCACGGAATTATCAGCAAATTCCAAGAACATAGAGGTCTAAAGATCCTGCAATGGAATGCGCAAGGACTGCGCACTAAATTGCAACACTTGCAATGCATAGCAGTAACCAAGGGCATAGACATCCTGATACTACAGGAGAGCTTGCTTCGAGCCGGATTAGAACCTAAAATCTCAGGCTATCGAGGCTTCTTCCTTCCATGGATCAATGGGCAATCCAGGGGATGTGCAATCTATGTAAAATGTGACCTGATCTCCAAGTCCATAACCAGCCCACCTGATTGTGGAGCAGGGACAGAGGTAATGGGAGTAACCATTGAGCTAAGACACGACACACTTGAGGTGTTTAATGTGTACAGGTCTCCACATGCCGAAATGGATCTCTCTGTGTTATTTGGAAACGGGACAACAACAAACACAATCATTTGTGGAGATTTTAATGCCCATCATCGATTGGTACTGGGCTCGAACACAACAAACGAAGCCGGCATTCACATTGCACACCTATTAGACCAGCTTCCAGAAATACAAATCCTAAACAAGAATGAACCTACCCACATCCAAGGAGGCAGATTAGACCTAACCTTCGTTTCAGCCTCCCTAAGAGATGTAGCGACATGGTCAGTTGAGCCCACACTCACAAGCGACCACTATGGGGTCCAAATTGATCTTACGTTAGACCTACCCACTCCACCTCCGCCTCCATCTGAAGCCTGGAACTTTGCTTTAGCAAACTGGGACCGATTTCAAAACCTCATTTCAGAGTGGCATAGAAACTATGATCTTCCCGGAGACATTAATCAGGCAGAACAAGAATTTGTCAAAGCGATTCAAAGTGCAGCCAACCACTCAATCCCACTGAAAAAACAGTCCACCGGACACCATAAAGATCATTGGTACTATTGCGAACGTGTCAAAGAACTCAACCATAGACTCAACAGAACAAGAAAGCTATACAAAAAGCATCCGAGTGACCGCAACAGGTCCTTACTTTGTGAGGTCAAGGAACATGTACATCGAGAGACCAGACTAATAAAAGAACAAAAGTGGCTGGAATGGTGTTCACACCTGAATGAACACACCTCTCTTGGAGAGATGTGGCAGCAAATCCACCGGGCCAAAGGGAATAAAACACCTAAAGCCCCACACCCCAAGGATCCTCTACAGGAAGCCGAAGTACTGGCAACCAGGTTTGCAGAGAGAGCAGCCAGCAATCAACTTCCACCAGATGTATTAGCAGTACAGACAGGACTAGAGGAAGAAAGGTGGCACAGAATCCTTACAGCATGTGAAGAAGTCTCTGACACTAATGCCCCCTTCACACTGGATGAGCTCAATCGGGCTAAGAAAAACTCCAAGGATACATCCCCTGGAGCTGACAAAATAACCTATAAAATGATTAGAAACCTCGGCCCAGAGGGAGACGCTGCATACCTAAGGTTAATTAATTTAGCCTGGACTTCTCAAACTAGACCTTCAGCTTGGAATAGAGCAGACATAGTACCGATCCCAAAACCTAAAGATCCAGATAATCCCAGGCCCATTTCTCTCCAAAGCTGTGCAGCCAAGACGGCTGACAGAATGGCACTCAACAGACTGGAGTGGAAAATGCCTAGACTGCACCATGATATGTATGCCTATAGAAAAGGGGTTGGCACAGTGGAATGTATTACAACTCTGTTAGCCCACTTGAATGACAGACCAGGAATGCTGATATTCCTGGACCTCGAAAAAGCCTTTGAACTGGCTAGCGCCCCTGCTATTCTCTGCTGCCTCATTGACAAAGAGGTCAGAGGCAACCTGCTCTCCTGGATCAAAAACTGTCTCATAAACAGAGAAGCAAGAGTAAAAATTCATGGCACAGTTTCTGAGTACAAAAGACATGAAAATGGTACACCGCAAGGAGGTATTCTCAGCCCTCTTCTCTTCAACTGTTTAATGGAAAGAATAATGAGGTTGAAACTTCCACATCACTGTAGGCTGCTAAACTACGCGGACGACTTTGTCATCATCATAAAAGGAAGGGATGCGGCGCGCCTTGCACCCAAATGCTTAGACTGCATCAGTAAAGAGGCAAAACAGATTGGGATCAAACTCAACCCCTCAAAGTCAAAAGCCATGCCCATAAAAATAGCGAAGCCCAATATCCAACTCACAGTACAGGGTCAACCAATCGAATGGGTGGACACCTATCAGTACCTAGGAATAATCCTGGACACACACATGAATTTTAATGCTGAGGTCACTTACTTGAGAGAGCGAACTGCGGCCAGGACGGCAATCCTCAGGTCGCTAACCTCCCTCTCTGGAGGAGCCAATCTGCAAGTCCTTCGCACATACTATGTACAGGCAGTCAGATCAGTGATCGATTATGCAGCACCTGCACTCACAAATCTATCACACCAACAGTGGAAAAAGCTTGAAGTTGCCCAAAACAATGCTATGAGAGCCGCACTGGGAGCCCCCATGTGGACCAAGCTTGAAACACTTAGACTGGAGACGGGTTTGCCCTCTCTACAGGAAAGAATATCTCAAAGGACAGCTACAATTATTAGTAAGATAATTATTTCTTCTGATCCAATCCCAGTACGGCAGGCCTTGGTGGTTGGACTAGGGCAAAACAATGGAAACTCTTGGGCTGCAAGAGCAGGAAAAGTCCTAAACAGACTACAGTTAAAAAGCATGATTCTCGATAGAGAGGGTGATCATCCACACCCAAATTACACTCCTGCTGCACCGTGGGAAGAGCCTACTTTCAAAATAGTAATAGAAAGTCTCCCAATGAAAAAGGCTGCCTATGATCCGACAATCCTAAGGCGCATAATAGAAGAGCAAATGTATAGCATAGCAGTAGCAGGAGCCACCCACATTTTCACAGACGGATCGGTGGACACAGAATATGAAAGTGCTGGCGCTGCTCTTTGCACGGCCAGCATACAGGCATATTGGAGACTGGGAGGACTAGTATCATCAACCCAAACTGAGCTGTTTGCCATACAACAGGCATTCGCATATGTGATTGCACAAAACACTCAAAATGCCATCATACACACAGACTCAAAAGCTGCACTTCAAATACTAGGACAAAAACAGTGGAAAGATAACGTGGAGATAATTACCACCATTTTGTATCTTGGAGCAGTCGCTAAAGGCAAAGGACTCAACATAACCTTGAACTGGATCCCATCCCATATTGGAATCCCATTAAATGAGAAAGCTGATGAAATTGCTAAACTGGCAACTCGTCATCCAGTGATAGATAAAACAATTCAACCCAGCCTAGAGAACATTAAAAACATCATCACCAAAAAACTCTCACACCTCAACAAAGCCTACCTACACCAGAGAATAGCTGAAGGCTCGCCCTCTGCAACATGGTATCTTCAGGCAACTAAATTAGAAAGATTAAATATCCCAAAAGGAATCCACAGGGAAATAGCAGTTAGGTTATATAGACTACGTCTAGGTTACAGATGCAACTGGGAGATTGGTGAACCCCGACAGAGAGAGTGCATCTTCTGCCAAACTGTCACAGAAAAGCCATTACTTCACTATCTTCTAGAATGTGAAGCAACCAACGACCTTAGAAGAGCTTTAAGAGTTCCTGAATCTTGCTGTGGCCACCCTGAAGCCATCAACAGAGCCACTCTCCTGGTCAACAAAGGTGTCCAGCAGCTGGACGCCCTCATAAAGACTGTGAAGCAGTATCCTCCCCCGCGATAACAGCTCGATGATTAAATGCAATGTCATAATAATGAAAAGAATTACGGAGAAAAAAAAAAAAATTGTACCACTTAAGGGCTATTCATGCCCGTGCCACCTCTTGGGTGGCTTAATCCTTATCAATCAGGAGTAACCACCATTTGGTCACCATTTGGTCCGGGAGACATCTCCCGTCACGCAGGGTGCCGTCGCACCTCCACAGATCTCCAGTATCATCACTCGATACTGTTAATGGCTCATAAGGGCCACCACTTACGGGCTATTCATGCCCGTGCCACCTCTTGGGTGGCTTAATCTTTATCAATCAATCAATCATTCCTCATGACCATTTGGTCACCATTTGGTCGGGAGACATCTCCCGTCACGCAGGTGCAGTCGCACCTCCACAGATCTCCAGTATCATCTCTCGATACTGTTAATGGCTCATAAGGGCCACCACTTACGGGCTATTCATGCCCGTGCCACCTCTGGGTGGCTTAATCTTTAACAACAACTGGTGCTTCTTCCAGGGAGACATCTCCTGTCCACGAGGCTATCCATAGCCCGTGCTTCTTGCCCAGCTCCTGTGCCAGGTAAGTTACGGGCTCACCATAGCCCGTGCTACTTGGAACTTGTTCCGAGTAGCTGAATCTATAACAACAACAACAACCTCGTGCTAATTAACTAAGCTCCCAGACTGATCAACCCCACGACGACACTCATGGATCCATTTGGGTACAGTTTTTCATCAAATTCTGGCGCATGCACGGGCCGCACTGAGTTTAAGACTTAATTTTAAGAGTAGGTTCTGCGTATTATTGGCTTTAGGCTTGCCGACCTATGACTCAGACAATCTTCTTGTATCCTATGTATGTATGTATGTATGTGAGTTTTCAGTTGCATAGTCCTGTGGACTATTCAGGCTTGTTCGCGCATGTATGTATGCATGTATGATTGTATGTATGTATGTATGTACATTTGCATGTATTGAACTAAATACAATTTTTATTTTATGTGTTGTCGGGCTATAAGCCATGTTAGAGAGACTGTGTGTATTACTGCGTCTTTCAGAGTGTCATTGAGGAAAGTGATAGGCTTCTCGCGGTGTGTTGTAGTCTATCAATGTGGCCACTAACATTATCCAATATCAATAATGACTGGCATGTTTGCTTCGTCACGGAGACTCACACTGTGAGAATCTCTCCAGTGAGCGTTAAAAACCATCTCGGGGCTTTGTTTTGATTTCGCTGTAGTTTTGTTTGTTTAGTTTTGGCTGCTGAAGATATAGTGAAAGGGGAGCCAGCATATGTGATGTGGATGCGTGAGTGCCTTGTGCAAGTAATTTTTTGTGTGTTTGAGCATGTCTTTACCTGAATAATTGTTCAAGCAGAAGATTTTTTAGAACTAGTTTATTGTTTCCTACAAACAGCATTCCAAGCAGCCAACACGGGAAAATATATTTTTGACTGAGTTATCTAACACAAACAACATGGAAATAGGGAGCGACTCAGGGAATAATGACCACAAGTGAAATGGGATGTAACGAACATAGAATAGATGTGAGAAAACTGTTAGGATGCAGATTTACGATTAAGCCGATTTTATAGGATTAAGAAATGTATTCGGAAGGATAAATTGGATAGACCTAAACACGGGAGGCTGACTGATCTTGGGACGAGACGCGAGTCTCGTGTCGCGTCACAGGATGGTGGATTACGATGTAGAAACAAAATACAATTTACTCCATCTTCTTAGTAAGCACAAGAAGTAGTATGATATAAACTTACTTGATCGTATCAAGTGTTCTCTACTAAAGAGAACACTTTAACGTATGAATAAACTTAATGTTTTCTTTATGGACATTTTTAAATATTGTATTTTTAAGTTGTTTTGAGTCTGGTTTTTTCAGTTTATTTTTATATGTTTAGTCTTACGATATAGTCGTAATGGCTTGGTGCTTTCTCGTGATCATACCCTTTTAAAATTCAGAACATCGTCTTATTACCAAATTGACTAATTAACTGGGAATTAAGATAGTATAGACCTAGCATACTAAGAGTTCCGGATATTGGTAGGGCTGGAAGTTTGGTTTGGTCGGATGATGGATAGGGTCGGGTGTTTCACAGGGCCGGATGTTGGGTAGGAAGGTGGATCCAACCCCTCAACCCGAGCGCTGCCTCAAAAAACCACCTGGTCATAGTGACTAGTATAAGTCGAAGGAGTTAGACCTACAACACCCCAGACGAGGAAGACTGTGCCGTGTATAAAACACAAGCCACGCAGTGACAGAATATTATACAAATATATATGATATGATTATACATCATGCCATTGGTATATTCAACAGCCACGGACGGCGTGCAACACCAGCACAGATAGTGCACAATACATCAATGACGTGCACAACAGAACAGCCTTTCCTGTGGTGCAGTGCTGTGTGAAGAGAAATCAGTCACGGACAACACTGGCTGTCTGCAGTACTTGTTACAGGTCCCAGTGTATGTGTGTGTTGAGTATGTATATAGGAAGTGCCAGTGTGAGGGTAGGCGTTAGTGTGGGTGTTGGCCAGGAGCAGCGGCACTAAACCCGTCCTGCAAGGGAGGCGGACGAGCAGAGGGCCTGGGTATTTGGGCAGCGAGTGTAGCATGTGTGTGGCTGGTCGGTACTCGGTGCGGGAGAAAGTGGGCGCTTAGTGGGCAAGACAATGTACGCACTCGGGCTTTCTTTCCTTTAACAAGACTCTTCATACCCAGCCCCCCCCCCCTCTCTCTCTCTCTCTATCTCACTCACTCACACAACT
Source organism: Procambarus virginalis (assembly GCA_020271785.1). NCBI lineage: Eukaryota > Metazoa > Arthropoda > Malacostraca > Decapoda > Cambaridae > Procambarus > Procambarus virginalis. The sequence continues at coordinate 184 of WNGS01046637.1, read as the reverse complement.
TGTACACCAGTTGATTGACAGTTGAAGGCGGACCAAAGAGCCGAAGTTTTTTTTTTTTTTTGCAGGATTCCTGCCCGGACCCTAAGCTCTGGATGGCCCACTAAGTGTTGCTTGTTTCTGTTTACTTGGGCGGAGTAGGAGTATTTAGACTCGTATGGTCGCTTCAGTAAGATTTCTCAACGTG
>WNGS01046636.1:13704-71701 GCA_020271785.1 Procambarus virginalis | reverse complement strand
AACTCTTGCACATGAGTATCACTTAGAAGTTCCCATGGAGCCAACAAATATGCCATACATAATATGATACTGGATCATCTTTTGGATGAAGGATACATAGATTCTGATACTCACGAACAATATACCATTTCAGATAAGCATGATTTGACGGCAATGAAACTCAAACGAGCTCGCAAAGCTCGAGAAGGAGCAACAGCAAGCCGCCTACAACAACAGCAAGCCGCCATACAGCAACAAAAGAAGCAGCTGCCATCAGAAAGGAAGAACAAGAGCGTGAAGCTGCCCTGGCGAAGAAGCTCTACAACTCAAGAAGAAGAAAATCCGCCTCAAAGAGCGAGAGGCCGCACTGAGGAAAGAGAGAGTGAAAGAGCGAGAGCCGCCTGAGAAAAGGAAGCAAGAACGTGAGTTGGCCTTATTCAAAGAGCGTGAAAAAGTACAACTTGAAACAAGACAACGACAACTAGAGATGCAACGCGAACACGACAAACGACAAGCGGAAACAGCTCTAGAATGTCGTGGCCGAGAACTCACGTTGGACGCTACACACCAAGCTCAACTCCAACAAGCTGCAGCTAGTCTTCCTCCAAGTTTCAATGTCTCCCATGCAAGTAAGTTAATGCCCCCGTTCATAGAAACGGAGGTTGATGTTTTTTTCACTACTTTTGAGACCCTTGCTAATCAACTTAGTTGGCCTGACGACCAATGGGCTACCCTTCTCCGAGTACATTTAACAGGTAGAGCAGCAGTCACACTCAGCACTTTGGCATCTGAAAACGACTACACCACCCTGAAGCAAGCTGTGTTGGACGCCTACCTTCTCTCCACCGAAAGCTACCGACGAAAGTTCCGTGACTACGTAAAGGCAAGTACCACCACCTTCTTAGAATTTGCTAACACCAAACGGAGATATTTCATGAAATGGCTGGAGGCCGCACATGTCTCTACTTTTCCAGAGCTCGTCAACCTCATACTGGTTGAAGAATTCTTGAGGCGTGTACCTCCTCCTGTCCGCCTATACTTAGCAGACAAGGAAGAGACCGATTTGGTGAAATGCGCGAAGTCAGCTGACACTTACAGCCTCATCCACCGGCTGACACCAGAACAACCTACCAGTAAGAAGTCTTGGTACAGTTACGAGAAAGTGAGCCCAGATCAAGGTACCTCTCAACTGTACTGCAGGTATTGTCGACTATATGGACATACCATAGAAAAATGTGGTAAGTCCCAATCTAAAGGTAACACAGAACCTACTAAGCCCAAACCTACTCACCCTAAGTCCGGTAAGCCTGTAATGAATTGGTGTTCATGTTAATGATCTGTCTCTCTTTAGCAAACATCTGTATCCAGGAACTATCTCTACCCACGGTTCAGATTCTGAGGGACGTTTTGGACTTAAGATCTTGAGGGACACAGCGGCTCTTCAATCGATCGTCTTGAAATCAGCTGTGCCCAACGTCGCCTACACAGGAGAGACTGTATTCATCACTGACCTTACTGCTACTACTCCTTATCCTCTCGCCAGAGTCCACCTGGATTGTCCCTTCGTGACCGGTGAAGTCCAAGTCGCCGTCAGGGAAAAGCCTTTTCCCATGCCTGGAGTGCAACTTCTCCTGGGCAACGACTTGGCAGAAGACCTGCAACCGACCAACCTGATCGTCAAGGACATATCCCAGGTGGGTAACTCTGTGTTGGATAATCCGATTTTTAAGCATGTTCCAGCAAAGGTTCAAGAGAGTGATGAAGTTTCTCCTCCTGTTATGGTGACCACCCGTGCTCAAGCTGCACGACCACAGCCAGCTGACTCTACTGCTACCGCTGTCCCTCAAGACCCTTCGAAACTACCCCCTAATCTGACCGCTTTGGAGTTCCGTAAGTTACAGAGGGAAGATCTTACCTTGACACCATTATTCTTTCAGGCTGAGACCCAATCCGACAGTGTTCCTGGGTTCTTCTTGGAGAACGAATTACTCTATCGCAGATATAGACCCAGTAAACTGAAGGAAGAGGACGATTGGGCAAACGTTGAACAGCTAGTGATGCCTACCAGCCTGCGGCCCACGATTCTACACCTGGCCCACGGAGCTCTATCACACTACGGGTTTAACAAGACATACCATGGGATTCGTCAAGACTACTACTGGCCAGGTATGGTTAATGATGTAAAGCAGTATGTTCAACAATGCCACGTGTGTCAGAAAGCAGGTAAACCGAACGTTTCAATTCCCAGAGCACCACTGACACCCATCCAGGTGCCTGAGGAACCATTCCACAGACTTATTATTGACTGTGTTGGTCCTTTGCCTCGGACCAGTGCCGGCAACGCCTATATCTTAACCATCCTGTGTCCTACCACCAGATTCCCGATAGCAGTTCCAGTGAAAAATATTACGGCTGCTACAGTGGTGAAGAATTTACTGAAAATCTTCACCCAGTATGGATTTCCGAGGGAGATTCAGAGCGACTGTGGCACCAACTTCACCAGTGATCTCTTCAAACGGACTCTGGAGGAGTTCAACATCAAACAGGTACTGTCCAGCCCCTATCATCCTGCTTCACAGGGTTCTCTTGAACGTAGTCATCAGACTATCAAGGCACTCTTAAAAAAGTTTTGTAATGAGACCTCAAAGGATTGGGATAGGCAACTTGATCTCATCATGTGTATTTTCAGAAGTCTTCCCAACGAGTCACTAGGAGTATCTCCTTATGAGATGCTCTACGGACGTAAGTGCCGTACACCTCTCAAGGCTTTCAAGGATTCTCTACGTGATGCCACCTTCAGTGAGCATCAGAATGTGCCCCAGTTTCTTCAAAACCTCCGACACATTCTAGAGAGGGTCCATTCCTTTGCCAGCAACAACCTACAGAAAGCCCAAGAGAGGATGAAGACTCGTTACGACCAGCACTGCCAAGTAAGGAAGTTTAAACCGGGAGACTTAGTTCTTGCCTATTTCCCTATCCCAGGTTCTCCTTTACAAAACAGGTTTTCAGGACCCTACCGTGTTAAGGAGTGCCGGAACAACTTCAACTACGTTCTCGAGACCCCCGATAGGCGGCGGAAGACCCAGCTGTGCCACATCAATCTGCTCAAACTTTACCATGGTGTTCCTCCCACTGTGCTAACCACCTATTCCACCTTTACAGGTCCATACAGCCACAGTGAGACCTTCCCTGCTTCTCCTTCCGAAAGCACTGACACTGAGACAGCGCTTTCTAATTCGGAAATCCTTACTAACATCCATGATCACTTTCAGGACGATAATAGTGCTTCACTCATCAAACTCATCAGAGAACATCAGGAGTTGTTTCGAGATGATCCCCAAGAGTGTACTGTGACTCGGCACGACATCCAACTGCTACCTGACACCCGGCCGATTCGCCAACCATTCTACCGAATCAGCCCTAGCAAGACGGAAGTCATGCGTGCTGAGGTACAGTACCTCTTGGACCATGGACTGGCTACCCCCTGTGAGTCCCCCTGGGCCTCACCATGTATCCTGGTACCCAAACCTCACGGTAAGATCAGGCTTTGTACGGATTATAGGAAACTTAACAAAGTCACAATCAAGGATGCATACCCATTACCTAGGATCGACGACATCCTTGATGCCATTGGTAATGCCCGCTACCTGTCCCAGGTGGACTTACTCAAGGGCTATTACCAGGTGTGTTTAACGGAGCGAGCTAAGGAACTGTCTGCCTTCATCACCCCTTTCGGACTTTTCAGATATAACCGGCTTCCCTTTGGACTCTGCAATGCCCCGGCCACCTTTCAGAGAGCTGTCAACCGCGTCATCCAGGGCTTGGACAACACCTACGCCTATTTGGATGATATCGTTGTAGCATCCAACACCTGGAGCGAACACCTGCTCCAGCTGCAACGATTGTTCACCAAGCTCCTGAAAGCCGGCCTCACCATCAATCTGGGCAAGTCCACTTTTGCCAAAGGTAAAGTGCGGTATCTGGGTCATGTTATAGGGAGTGGCAGCCTGGCTCCGTTAAATATCCACACTCAAGCCATCAAAGAGTATCCACAGCCTACTACCAGGAAGCAGCTCCTGCGCTTCCTTGGTCTTGCTTCTTATTACCGTAGGTTTGTGAGGAACTTTAGCACTGTTGCAACACCCTTAATCACCTTAACCAGTCCCAAGCAACGTTATAATTGGACCAGGGAGCAAACCGTTGCTTTCGAACAACTCAAATTCCTCCTCTGTTCTAATCCTATTCTCGCCTCACCAGATACCAAGAAGCCTTTCATCCTCCACGTCGACGCCAGTGGTACCGGCATCGGGAGTGTCTTAATGCAGCAACGAGGCGAGGAGGTTCTACCTGTCAGCTACTATAGCTACAAGTTGAAGCCTCATCAAAAAAACTACAGCACTATAGAGAAGGAACTCCTCTCCATCGTCCTGAGCTTGCAACACTTTGCACCATATCTGCAAGGTGCTAGGTCCACTACCATATATTTGGACCACAATCCTCTACGCTTCCTACATCAAGCCCAATTCAATAACCAACGTCTGCTGCGATGGGCTTTATATCTTCATGGCTTCAATCTGAAAATTTGTTACATCAAGGGGCCTGATAACATCATCGCAGACGCCCTCTCCAGAGTTCATGAGATAGAGGCAGCTCCACCTACCGCTCTACCTCCCGAGAACGTGACTACACCGGAACCGCAGGCTTCGGGGGAGAGTTGTGACGATAATCTCTTCTAAGAGATTTAGCCTGCTCTTCCATATATACATCACGTTCCCAGCAACATTAAAGATACATTTTACAGTAGCTTAAACGTATATATCAAGACAGCCACACGCACCTGCACTCCCCCTCCCCCCTCTCCTGCACACCTGGTCTCCGCGCCGACCCTTCTACTGCTGCAGTCCCAGTCTCAAACTACTGACTTGTCGGCCTTCCTGCATTCTCATTGGCCTTTCGAGAACACGCCACTCCAGCCCTGCACCAACCACGTTCCACGCCAAGGCAACGTCGGGGTCGACTGGCAGTACCACCATCAGAATATATCTTGTGCTCTGGCTGATAACATCAAGTTGACTCACCTTGAGTGATCAAATAGCGGTTGTTAGCTTGCTCATATATTCCCAGCACTATTTTTATATTAACCATTATTGTATGTCATTTATCCTCCCGTTAACGTAATTCATTTTTATGTTTAGTTATTTTTCACTTGTTATCTTCACATTATTCAGCCAAGGTATTGTCTTTATTTAAATTTGTTTTCTAGCATAATTAAAGGTCATTGTTTATTATTTTTCGTGTCTCTTCCCTTACCTTACCTTACCACAGATTATCAGACAAGCAGTCATTCATTTTTTTTTTTTTTTTTTTTTTTGTTTTACTTTATTATGTGGCCCGACACACACACACACCACACACCACACACACACACACACACACACTCATACACACAATAAAACTAGGAGCGAATGACCATTGTGTCCTAGTCTTTGATTACATGTTGGAAGCAAAAATTGTGACCAAATGACAAGAGGTCTGAAAAAGGAGAGTTGATTACAGGAAAGGGGACTACAGAAGGATAAGGGACTATCTGGGAAAAATGCAGTGGGAGGAAGAAATTAGAGGAAAAACAGTGCAAGGTATGATGAACCTAGTCATATGAAAATGCAAGAAGGCCAAAAAGAGATTTATAACAACAGTAAAGGAAAAAAGCAGGAGGGAATATAAAAACTCCATGGTTTAATAAACAGTGTCAGGAAGCAAAAATCTGAAGCAGGTGGGAGTGGAGAAAATACAGAAGACAAACGACAGAGGACAACATGATTATATGTAACAGAGCTAGGAACGATTGGATTAACAGAAGAAGAGTATCGGAAAGAAATTATGAGAATGATATTGCAATCAAAGAGAAAAAGCAACCTAAATTACTACATAGCCAAATAAGAAGAAAGATTTCGGTAAACGACCAAGTGACAGGACTAAGGAAAACAGAATGGGCATGTACAGAAAGTGACAAGGAAATCTGTGAGGCACTGAATGTCAGTTTCCATGGAATGTTCACAGCCGAGCCTGAGCACCTTCCATTTTTAGAAGAGACTACCCTAGATGAAAGACTATTAGATATAGAGGTGACCGCGGAGGAGGTAACGAAATAGTTGACAACACTGGATGTAACTAGAGCGGTTGGGCCAGACAAAGTATCACCGTGGATACTAAAAGAGGCAGCACAGGCCCTCAGCATGCCTCTGGCAATGCTCTTTAATGAGTCACTTATGTCTGGAGAATTGCCCAGTTGCTGGAAGAAGGCAAATGTCGTACCGATTTTCAAGAAAGGAGATAGGAAGGATCTACTTAACTACAGACCCGTATCACTGACAAGCATCCCCTGCAAGGTACTTGAAAGAATACTTAGGCTAACACTTGTTGCACACCTGAAGAGCATTAGGTTTGTAAACAAGCATCAACATGGGTTCTGGATAGGGAAATCATGCCTAAAGACCTTATGGAATTCTATGATAAAATAACAAGGATAAGGCAGAACAGAGAAGGTTGGGCAGACTGCATATTTCTAGACTGCCAAAAGGCCTTTGATGCTGTACCACACATGAGACTGCTACTCAAACTTGAGAGGCAGGCAGGAGTAATGGGTAAGGAACTACCTAACAAGAAGGAGCCAGAGAGTAAAGCAAAAAGGTTAGAAGTCGGACTTGCGAAAAGTAACGATTGGAGTACCTCAAGGATTGGTGCTGAGACCAGTTATATTTCTAATTTATGTAACTGATATTTTTACAGGAATAGAATCCTACAAGTCAATGTTTGCGGATAAGGCAAAATTAATGAGAAGAGTTGTGACAGATGAGGATTGTAAGATCCTCCAAGAGAACCTGGACAGGTTGCAGAGATGATCAGAGAAATGGCTACAGGTGTTCAACACGAGTAAATGTAAAGTTCTGAAAATGGGGTCAGCTGATAATAGACCAAAGGGACAGTACACAATGAAGGGGAACTGCCTACCTGTGACGATTCGGGAAAAAGATCTGGGAGTGGACATAACACCTAATCTAACTCCTTCCGTGCAGATTCAGTATTTACTGAATCTGTATAACCAGGTCTGGGAGTCGTCGTCCGTTCCTGAGGACTGGCTCGATGCTGTTGTCCTCCCTATTCGGAAACCAGGGTCTCTCGGTACGTCCCCTCAGGACTTCCGCCCTATTGCTCTCACGAGTTGTGTTTGCAAGCTGTTTGAGCGTATGGTAAATGTCCGTCTCATGTGGTTCTTGGAACGCCATCACCACCTCTCTCCTTCCCAATTTGGTTTTCGCAAGTGCCGCAGCACGACTGATGTCCTGTTGAACTTGGAGGTCTATATTCGTACTGCTTTTGCTGCGAAGACCTCCGTTGTTGCTGTCCTTTTTGACCTGGAAAAGGCTTATGACACGACTTGGAGATACCATATTCTGTCCCAACTTCGTTCTTTTGGCCTTTGTGGTAATCTCCCTCTCTTCCTTCATGTTGACGATCTTACTCTTTGCTGTCGAGGTGATGATTCGCCTCTCCTTCAACGGCGGCTTCAACTTGCGATTGATGCCGTGTCCTCTTGGGCCACCAATCATGGCTTCAAGTTCTCTACTACTAAGACTTGTGCCATGACTTTTACTCGGAAGCGGGTCGTTCTTCGTCCCTCTTTGTCACTTTATGGTCATCCCCTTGAGTACAGGGATTCCGCAAAGTTTTCGGGTTATTCTTTGACACTCGTTTGTCTTGGTCGCCCCATGTCTCTTACCTCCGTGTGGAATGCTCTAAGGCTCTTAACCTGCTTAAGGTTTTGTCCCATACTTCTTGGGGAGCGGATAGGCGCACGCTCCTCTATTTGCATTCCTCTCTCGTATTGTCTAAGCTCGATTATGGTTGCCCTGCATACTCTTCTGCTTCTCCTTCTTCTCTTCGCCGTCTTGACCCTTTGCACCATACTGGGTTGCGCCTCAGCTCTGGTGCTTTTCGTTCCACTCCTACCCTCAGTTTGTACTCTGGCACTGGCTTTCTGTCTCTCCAGGATCGCCGTGATCGTTACAGTCTTCGCTATCTAGCGCGATCCTTACAGCATCCTCACTCTCGCCTCTATCGTGCTTTGACTTTTACCCCTCCTGTAGTTCCTGTTCCTCTTCACCACCTTCCTCTTTCTGTCCGTTTGTCTCGCTTACAAGATTCTCTTTCGGTTCGTCTTACTAATGTTTCTCCTCGTATTGTTCCCTCCTTGCCCCCGTGGAGGGTCCCCCTTCCCAAATTTTGTACTTCTCTGACCCGCATCACTAAAGCTTTTACCCCTCCTACAGTTCTGAAACGCCTCTTCCTTGAGAACTTTTCTTCTCACTCCCACTCCGTTCCCATCTTCACCGACGGGTCAAAGTCTGCTGACGGTGTGGGCTACTCTGTTGTTTTTCCTGACCAAACTTATATGTGTCGCCTTCCTCCAGAGGCTAGCATCTTCACAGCAGAACTCTATGCTATTCTCTATGCTCTTCGTCTCCTGCTTTCCCGGGACAGTCCTCCTTCGTGGTAGTAGTTGACTCTCGTAGTGCCCTCATGGCTTTAGGGTCCTTTAATCCCGTTCACCCTGTGGTCATCGAGATTCAACATTGGCTGTTTCTTATCTCCAGTAAATTTAAGTCGGTTGCGTTTTGCTGGGTTCCCAGCCATGTTGGTGTCTCTTTAAATGAGCGTGCGGATACTGCCGCTAAGGACGCTATCCGCACTTGCCCCGTCTCCCGTAAAGGTGTTCCTTATTCTGACTTTTACCCAGTTATTCATGCCTCCATCCTTGCCCGTTGGCAGCGTTGTTGGTCTTCTGTTATTGGTAACAAACTGCGCACTCTCAAGAGTCGTGTGTCCCAGTGGCCTTCCTCCTGCCACCATAACCGACGGTGGGAAACGGCTCTAGCTAGGTTACGTCTTGGCCATACCTGTTAACTCACGGTCACTTAATGGAGCGCCGCCCTGCTCCTTATTGTCCGAATTGCATTGTCCCTCTTACGGTCGTACATATCCTTGTTGAATGTCCTGACATCCAGGACGAGCGTGTGTCTTGTTTTCCGACTGCCCCCCGCAGTCGTTTGTCCCTCGATAGAATTCTTGGCGACTCTGATACTTTTGATATCGTTCGCCTTATGCGTTTTTGTTCTCGTATTGGCATCCTTGGTGATATTTAGCGCCCTCTGATTATCCCGCATTTGATGGTGCTACATAGCCTTCCCGGTTTGGTGCCTTCTATTGATAATTACTTACTTTAATNGCAGCAGAAGTCAACGTTAGTGCCACTCTTGACTCTAAGTGGCAGACTTTGGAAGCAGGGGTCACAGTGTCACTCTTCATTCTAGCTGGCACTGTCTGGCAGAAGGAGTAACAGTGCCACTCTTCACTCCTGCTTGTACTCTATGGCAGCAAGAGTCCAATTCAACTCTTCACTCTAGCTGGCACTCTGTGGCAGGTGGAGTCACAGTGCCACTCTTAACTCTAGCTGGCACTCAGTGGCAGCAGGAGTCACAGTTATGTGACGCTTCACTCTAACGAGCACTCTGTGGCAGCAGGCATCACTGTTTGTTGTGCCACTCTTCCCTCTTGCTGGCACGCTATTCCAACAGGATTTTCAGTGCAACTCTTCACTCTTGCTGGTGTTCTGCGACAGCAGGAGTCACAGTGCCACTCTTCACTTTAACTGGCACTCTGTGGTAGCTGGAGTCACAGTGCCACACTTAACTTTAGCTGTCACTCAGTGGCAAACGAACTCACAGTGCCAGTCTTCACTCTAGCTGGCACTCTGTGGCAGCAAGACTCAACTTTAGTGCCTCTCTTCACTTTAACTGGCACTCTGTGGCCGCAGGAGTCACAGTGGCACTCTTCACTCTAACTGTCACTATTTGACAGAAAGAGTCACAGTTAGTGCCACGCTTCACTCTAGATGACACAATGGCAGAGGGAGTCACAGTGCCACTTTTCATTCTAGCTGGAACTCTTTTGCGCCAGTAGTAACTTTAGTGCCTCTCTTCACTCTAGCTGGCACTCTGTGGCAGCGGAGTCACAGTTAGTGCCACTCTTTACTCTAACTGGCACTCTGTGGCTGCAGGAGTCACAGTGCCACTCTTCACTCTAACTGACAACTTGTGGCAGCAGGAGTCACAGTGCCACTCTTCATTCCAGATGGCACTCAGTGGCAGCTGAAATCACTGTCCGACTCTTCACTCTAACCGGGACTCTGTGACAGCAGGAGTCACAATGCCACTCATTACTCTAGCTGGCACTCTGTGGCAGTAGAACAGTAGAAGTCACAGTTAATGTCACTCTTCAGTCTAGTTGGCCTTCTATGGCAGCAGGAGTCACATTGCCACTCTTATCTCTAGCTGGCACTCAGTTACAGCTGGAGTCACAGTGCCACTCTTCACTCTAGCTGGCTCTCTTTGGCAGCAGGTGTCACAGCTAGTGCCACTCATCAATCTAGATGGCACACTGTGGCACTAGGAGGCACTGTTAGTGCCACTCTTCACTCTAACTGGCACTCTGTGGCAGTATTAGTCATATTCCCACTCTTAACGCTAGCAGGCACTCTGTGGCAGCAGGAATCAACGTTAATGCCACTCTTCACTGTAAATGAAATTCGGTGGCCGCAGGAATCACAATGGCACTCTTCACTCTAACTGGCACTCTATGGTAGCAGCAGTCACAGTTAGTGTCACGCTTCATTTTAGCTGGTATTCTGAGGCAGCAGGAGTCACATTGCTACTCTTTACTCTAGCTGCACTCTTTGGCAGCAGGAGTCAACGTTAGTGCCACTCTTCACTTTAGCTGGCCCCCTGTGGCAGCAGGAGTGACAGTGCCCCTCTTCATTCAAGCTGGCACTCAGAAGCAGCAGGAGTCACAGTGCCTTTCTTAATACTACATGGCATTCTGTGGTAGCAGGAGTCACATTGCCACTCTTCACTATACCTGGCACACTGTGGCACCAGGATTCACATTATTTTCACTATTCACTCTAGTTGTCACCGTTCCATCAGCAGTCACAGTGCCACTCTTTTCTCTAGCTGACACTGTGTGGCAGCAAGATTCACAGTTAGTGCCACTCTTCACTCTAATTGGCCATCTGTGGCAGCAAGAGTTACTGTTTCTGCAACTCTTCAGTTTACCTGGCACTCTATGGTAGCAAGAGTCACTGTGCCACTCTTTACTCTAGCTAGCACTCTATGGCAGCAGGAGTCACAGTGTCACTCTTTACACTATGTGGCAGCAGGAGTTCAATTTATTGGCACTCTTCACTTTAGTGGAACTCTGTGGCAGCAGGAGTCACAGTGCCACACTCCACTCTAACTGGCAACTTGTGGCAGCAGGTCACAGTGCAACTCTTCACTTTAACTGGGACTCTGTGGCAGCATGAGTCACAGTGCCAATCTTTAGTCTTGCTGGCACGCTGTAGCAGCACGAGTCACAATGCCACTCTTCACTCCAGCTGGCACTCTATGGCAGCATTAAGAGTCACAGTGCCACTCTTCACTATTGCTGAAACTCTGTAACAGCAGGAGTCACATTGCCACTCTTCACTCATTCTGGCACTCTGTGGCAACAAGATTCACAGTGCCACTCTTCACTCTAGCTGGCACTCTGTGGCAGCAGGAGTCACATTGCCACTGTTCACTCTAGTTGGCACTCTTTGGCAGCAGGCTTCACAGTTTGTGCCTCTCTTCACTCTATCTGGCACTCTGAGGCAGCAGGAATCACAGTTAGTGCCAATCTTCACTCTAACTGGCACTCTGTGGCAGCAGGAGTCACAATTAGTACCACCTTTCACTCTAGCTGGCCCTCTGTGACAGCAGGAGTAACAGTTAGTGCCCGTCTTCAATCTATCTGGCACTCTGTGGCCACAGGAGTCACAGTGCCACTTTTGACTCCAGCTGGTACTCTGTGGCAGCAGGAATCACCTTGTCACTCTTTACTCCAGCTGGCACTCTTTTGCAGCAGGAGTCACAGTTTGTTCCACTCTTCACTGTAGCAGGAACTTTGTAGCAGCAGGAGTCACATTGCCACTCTTCACACTAGTTGGCCTTATATGGCAACAGGAGTCACAGTGCCCCAATTCACACTAACTGGCACTCTGTGGCAACATGATTCACAGTACAACTCTTCACTCTAGCTGGTACTTTGTGGCAGCATGAGTCACAGTTTGTGCCACTCTTCACTCTAACTGGCACTCAGTGACAGCAGTAGTCTCATTCCCACTCTTCATTTTAGCAGGCACTCTGTGGCAGCAGGAGTCACAGTTATTGCCTCTCTTCACTCTAGCTGGCACTGTGTGGCAGGAATTGTCACTGTGCCACTTCATTCTAGCTGGCACTGTGTGGCAGCAGGAGTCATAGTTGGTGCCACTCTTCACTATAAATGGCAGTCTGTGGCAGCAGGAGTGCCACAGAGTGCGTTAAAGCCCTGTGATCTGTATAAATGACAAAGTGATGTAGGAAAAGAATCTGACACTTTCTACTTCCGCCAAAGCTTCCCTATCCGTTGCAGAACAGCGGACCTCCGGCCCCTTAACCTTCCTGATAAAATATGCTACTGGGTGAGGTAGATTGTAATTATCGTGTTGCATTAAACACCCACCGATTGCTGTGCCACTTGCGTCTGTGTATACTTCAAACTCCTTATCAAAATCAGATACTGCCGATACTGCCAATACAGGGGTGGTAATGAGTTGACTTTTTAATTTTACTTAAGCGTTATCATGCTCTGGCTTACAAATAAATTCAACGTTTATCTTAGCCCGCTCAGTTAAGGGCGCTGATGTGATTGCAAAACTCTCAATGTGGCGACGGAAATATCCGGCTGCCCCCAGAAACCTACGAACATTCCTTGCTGTCTTTGGTGTTGGCATGTCAGCAATGGGGCGACAGGAGGCGGGGTCAGGTCGGATACCATCTGTGCACACCTGGAACCCCAGAAACTTGAGTGTCTGAGATGCCAGAGTGCACTTCCCCACTATAAGTTTAAACTCCGCCTTATCTAATAATGTCAACGTTTCAGTCAAATCTTGTAAGTGCTCATCAAAGGTCCTGGAGTAGATAACCTCTTCATCCAGGTACGCTAATAAGTTCCTTCCCAAGACTGAACTGAGGATATAATTAATTGCCCTCTGAAATAACTAAGGGGCTGTCTTTAACCCAAAAGGCATCCGCATGAATTGATAAGTATGAACACCGTCAGAGAAAGCGGTCTTCTCTCTATCCTTCTCAGATACGGAAATGACCCAATACGCTGATTTGGCATCCACAGTGGAAAAATACTTGGCTGACCCAAACTGATCTATTATTTCCTGAATACATGGTAGAGGGTACACATCGCCTTTAGTAATTTCATTGACCTTCCGGTAGTCCACACGAAACCTGTAACAACCATCCGGTTTTTCGTACCAACACCACTGGCGACAACCATCTTGAGGTTATCTTGAGATGATTTCGGGGCTTTTAGTGTCCCCGCGGCCCGGTCCTCGACCAGGCCTCCACCCCTAGGAAGCAGCCCGTGACAGCTGACTAACACCCAGACACCTATTTTACTGCTAGGTAACAGGGGCATAGGGTGAAAGAAACTCTGCCCATTGTTTCTCGCCGGCGCCTGGGATCGAACCCAGGACCACAGGATCACAAGTCCAGCGTGCTGTCCGCTGGGCCGACCGGCTTTCAATAGTGACGTACTAGGCTCTATCACATTCTGTCTCAACATTTTGTGACACTCATCCCTAATTACTTCCTTTGCCCATTCCGTAAGCCTCCATTGACGAGTGTAAATAGGAGAATGATCACCCGTCGGTATAACATGTTCAATTCTATCCAGAAGATCAATTTGGTCGTCTTCTGTTGCAAGAGTCTAGGAAATTTACGTAATATCCCTCTCAAAAGTTTCCTATCTGACTGTTGTACATGTTGCAAGTTCAGTGCCGAGATTAACTTATCTACATCTTGAGTATTACTATTTTTTTCTGTCTCGATCTTGTACTTACCCTGTTTAATGCCATCTGTAACATTTAGTGCACTACAATGTGCTGTGGTGGCTGGCATCTCCTCCTGGCTTGGATACTGAAAAATTTCCGTATTTTCAACAATCGTAGCCTGAGACAACCTATCACGTGCCCTGAAACGATAGGTTTTGCGAGAGAGTGACAACTGGAATGAGGACACCTTTATCAAGCACTGTGATTAAATGATGAGGGATTAATAACCTGTCACATCTCTCAGCCACCTGAAGGGTGGTAGATAGTGCAATGTGACGTCCCACTGATACTTTCATAAACTTAACCGAATGGGGTAGGCAGCATTGTTTCATCAGGCATGTAACCCACATGATTTCTTATCTGTGTCTGGAAGAGACTTAAACAACAACCTAGGGGAATGGATGTTGTACTTCTGTTTCTTATTAATGGAAGCAACCATTGGCAGATGGTCCATTTTTATACCATTCTAATGGGACCTATCAACAATCTACCTGACCCAACCTCAATCTGCACTTCCTTACTCCCTTGTGAGCAGACAGAGAAAAGTTAACCCTTCCCAGGAAGTTCATTCCCACCAAAATATTTCCATGGAATGCAAGAGTCTCGACAATCGTGCAATTGTGTGGGAAAGATTCTTCCTTTCCCACTTCAAAATTGAGTGTAGCCTGGCCCAAGATATTAATGTGTTGACCATTAACCGCTGTTAAATGTTTGCCACAACGCTTAAGTCGTGTGTCTTTAAATGTGTTGAAGGCTGACATTTTAATGAGTGTTGCTTAACTTCTGGTGTCCACAAAAAGTGTCAATCTCACACCTTCCACCTTCATCTCAAACGTAGGTCTTCCACCACCACTAGAGGTTGCCTCGTCTCAATCCTTCTTTGATACTTGTGGGCAGTCCGCCCTCACGTGACCTCGCTTGTCACAATGAAAACAGGTATGGGGGTCCCAACCTGCACCTCGTGAGGGAGTAATCGTGTGTGCATCTCCCATTACTGTCTTCTGGGGGTGACCTGACTGACTACTATCCCGTACCTGCGCCGTTTTGGTGCCCACCACCTCAACATAAGGTGACGGCGGGGACGTCTCCCGCTCAGTATCCAAATTGTCCCCATTGAGTCACAGGTCAGACTCACAAGTTCCTTGAAACTCAAAGAGTTGCCCCGTGTGGCCATGTACGGTCCGATTGTAATAGGTAACGCCTGACAGAATAGCTGCTTTGCATTTGGACATATGCCTCTCGGACAGCATCGAGCCCAAGCACCTGAGTCAGGTCACTAATCCTAATCCTCAGTGAGGTGCCAAAATCCTGCAAATATGTCCCGCTTTTCCACTTAAGCGACGTTAAGTACTTTCGCGCTTCCTCTTTGGTTATGGGGGTCTTATACCTGTCCTTGATGGCCTGATTAACTGTGGCCAGGTCACCAGATGTCTGAAGTCCTCAGACTTCAGAAGGGGGCCATCGCTATCTACACTCACCCCAGTGGCCAGAGAGATCTTTGCCTCATCATCAAGGGCCTCTGCCAGCACAGACTCCATCTGCCATAACCAATTCTCAACGCAGCGGTTCCGTTCCACCTTGTTCGAGGGCGGTTCTGAATAAACCAATCTAGGCAGGGTGTCTTTGGAAGTGACACCGCAAAACCCGGTCTATATGAGGACGTACTAGGGGTGTAGGGAGACGCCTGGCCCTGGGAAGAGGGGGTACATAGGGGACATGATGGCGAAGGGTTGGGTGGGGGTTTGGGGGATTCAAGGGGTATGGGTTAGGTTGGGAGGAGGAAAGTTGGGATGGGATTGGGGGAAGACTAGCTGGTGGGGCGTGGGAAACTGCTGGGGAGGTACTAGTACTAGAAGGGATCTGATACGGCGGAGCATGTGGTTGATAGTGTTGTAGATGGTGCGTTGGTTGTGGCTGGTAGTGTGGTGGGTAGTGTGGTGGGTAGTGTGGTGGCTGTTGTAGGTGTGGTGGCTGTTGTGGGTGTGGTGGCTGTTGTGGTGGTTGTTAAGGTGGCTGTTGTGGTGGTTGTTGAGGTGTGGTGGCTGTTGTGGGTGTGGTGGCTGTTGTGGTGGTTGTTGAGGTGGCTGTTGTGGTGGTTGTTGAGGTGGCTGTTGTGGTGGCTGTTGTGGGTGTGGTGGCTGTTGTGGTGGTTGTTGAGGTGGCTGTTGTGGTGGTTGTTGAGGTGGCTGTTGTGGTGGCTGTTGTGGCTGTTGTGGTGGTTGTTGTGATGGCTGTTGTGGTGGTTGTTGTGGTGATTGTTGTGGTGGCTGTTGTGGGTGTGGCGGTTGTGGTGGTGGTAGTTGTGGTGTCCACAACTAGTTGTGGTGTAAGGTGGTTGGAGTTGGTAGTATGGTGATTGTGGTGGTTGTTGTGTTAGTGGGTGCAGTTGGTGCTGGTAGTGTGGTGGTGGTTGTTGGTAGTGTGGTGGTTGCTGTGGGTAGTATGGTGGTCGTTAGTACAGTGGTGACTGTAGTGGTTGTGATGATTGTGAGAGTGGAGTTGGTACCATGTTCGTTGGATCAGAATACACCAATCCCCGGGGTCCCACTGTGGCATCATCCCCTGGAGTCCCTTGTTGGACTGGGGTGGATGTTCTATTGGGGTGGGGGGTCCACAACCCCATCATTTCCCGTTGAACGAGAGTCCCCCAACGAAATCCTACTATCATCCAGGGCAGCTGCCCCATGGGCACCTAGATCCGTTACTCCCGCCTGGACGTTACCTGGGCTCTCGAGAGGGTCACCTCCCCCCCCCCCGTGGGGCCCGCTTGGGTTCCCTCCTCTAGGGCTGACGCCTGCACCGCCCCCACCAGTTGGGGGATCTATTGATGGTGCCCCCACGGTAGTCTCGTCTTCCACCATACCTCTACTTTTGAGAAACATGCACCTACAATATGTAATTCCCTCGCGAATCCCCGCAAACCGACCCTTACTTAGTGCAGTAGGGCAAATGTTCTGATCACATCAAGCTATTGCCGCAAATTTTTTACACAACCCCGATCTCAACAATTAAACACTCGCTCAATAATCTCTCAAGGTATTCCCGAACCTTTCTACGTTAAAACCCTCGAGCATTTAGACCGGAACTACCCTTCGTTCAACTTTTTAACCACGTTCCACAGCGCCAATGAGAACCCATAAATCACCCCGCATGTTGACAAGGCGATGACAGATGCCGGCGCGAAATCTTGCTGACTTAAGCCTCACCAATGAATGAAGTTCTTGCGTCTTATTATCTTCTCCTCTAATTCGGAAATTATTACGCGGACAGAATGAATTACGCAACAGGAGTTGATTACCAATTATCACTGTGAAACAAAATATTGTAAACAACGATTGAATAAAATACTTACGCAAATATAAACAAAAATAAAAGTTTACGTTAAATTATTAGATGTCCGAAAATACTAGAATGAACTTAATAAACTGTAATTATTACTAAATATATTTGAAACTCGAAGTTGACTGGTATCGCAATAATAACAAAAAAGATTTAAATTAAGATTTTCTTATCTCTAATTCAAGTCCAATATAAATCTTAGAAAAAAATTGAATAATCACCGAATTCTTGAACAAATATACTGAAAACTGCCCAATTAATATTTTCAGGAATGAATTACACAGAATTTACTGTAAACAATTTATCTTGAACTCTGTTTTATTTAGCAAAAATAGTCTAAGTTTTGTCGACTAACGCACAGTTAATACAACACTTTACGAACACTGAATTGTTCAAATTTTCTGTAATTTTGAGACGGACTAGGACTGATGACGTTATCCTAATATTGTAATACTGACGCAATGTTTAAAACTTCAACAGTTATTTAATTCTTACGCCAGACGCTAACAAAGGCATTCGGAAATAATTATAACTATTTAATTAGTAAAACTATATTAATGTTAAGTTACTACTTTACGTTACTGAATGAACTCAATGTATACCTAGTATACACTTGTTTACCGATGGTCGCTTTGTATTTTACCTAGAAGTTGACACTGATAGCCAACCGCACGCAGCCACAGAGTCATGCTGATTCTTAATTTAAAATTAGTAATTATTATTCCAAAATTATAAATTGAATACTGTCGCGTAGATGAATCATTACTTGAACTGAATATAACGCTCGCTAGACACTTTGTTGAGCGCAAACAATTACAGACCGCTTCCTCACTGGGCGCTGTGACAAGGGCTAAGAAAAAAACAATCAGTCTCAACGCTAATTCGCTTAAATGACCAAAAATCGACTTTTGGTCTCTCATACCTCTATCTCGAATCACTTTAACGGCACAGTTGAATAATCACTGATGACCCACTGGACGTATGGCTAGACACAAAACTGGAATTTATTCCAAAACTAAGATTTTCACAATTGACTTACACAAAATTTCACCACAAAAAAATCCCCGATTTTCACTGTCTCACTGATTCCACTGTAATGCACTGCACTTCACTTCACTTGTAAAAACAGTAAAACCACTCACCTTAGTAATTCTCTCAGAGAATTAATACTGCAAAACACGGACGAAAAAAAAATCGAGACTTCTGAATATTATATATAAAAAAATATACTTAGAAAATAACAACACCCTTAATTACGAGAAATTACTTAAACAAGGGGGGAACAAGTATCTAACAAGGGGATTACTTAAATTGAAAAGGAGCTCAATGTACAGGGGACACTTATGTTTACTTAAGAGAAACTCGATTACAACTATAGCTTTTCCTTACCCGCCAACAGACTGTCCGAATCCTAGTATCCTTGACTACTGGATTTCCCCCACACAGAAAGTCGCTTTCACGAGAATCGCTATGACTAGATCCGAATTGACATTAACTGACTAGCGTGCAATCACTAGTTGTCTATACGGTTGCTAATAACGTCACTCATTCATCCCCCAATGGTCGCAACCATCTTCATGAATTAACCATAACGCCTAGCGACCGGGGTAACCCGCAGCACCCTTGCAGTATCCTCTCGTGGCGTCCCACAGAAAATACAATTCTGACAATTCAAGCCCGGACCTGCTGTTGCATGTGGTATCCACACAACAACCTTTCATAAGTTGCAGAGTGTCGAGTAATATACCTTGTCCACCAACAAAGGCGGCCTCCTTATACGCCTAAACTTAAACTTACCAGCCCTTCACGACACTAGAATCGCCTACTCTATGCAAATGGCACTACATAGGATTACCGTCGACCTCTAGCTCGTGGTCCCCGGCTGAACTCTCTCACCACACAGCATAACCGAACGGACAGACGTGTGAGGCTTCAATAATTGTCAAGGAATTATTGAAAACACCGCTGCTACTATTGTAATAACCCGACCTGCTCTACCCCCTTACTCCACTCAACCCCCCAGCTTAACACTGCTTGCAGAATCACTGTGACTCCTCACTGACCTACCCGCTAATGTCAAAACTGAGATATTATGAGTGGGGGGGGGGAGCAACAAAAGAAGGTTTACTAATTTAAAGATCATGAATAAAAGCTTAATTGTACACTGCCACCACCTTCCCGATCTCCTGAATGTGTCTAGATTACTAATCTCCCAGGAAGGATAGAAATCAATAATCATGAACACAAGGGCAATAGGGACCTTGGTAATATTATTGCTTGGCGAATAAATCATATAACTTTTACTTTACTAATTGAGAATATAGGGTTTCCAATACCGCACATGACTGCCACATATAAAAGGAATAACACAGCATTAATAACCAAAAGGGGGAATTAACTAAATACCATTAGATCAAAATATTCACTTTATTGAAACAGGCATGTATTTTTAAAACAAATGAACATGTATCGTACTCTAATAAAACATCCTAAAGGCAATGCTTCGAAATACTGAATATACATGAATACTCAAAGCACACTTAACCTTAATCCTGCAACAATCGGCCAAAGATGTTGAATGGCTTACCCTCTAGGTCAGGAGACCTGTACCTCAGTGAAGCCCCAAGACACACTATTTTCTTAACACGTATACCAGTGGAAAATAAGCTCCACCCACTTCTAAGTTTTCCTAAGCCCAATAAGTCCTGCCTCTCCAAGTCTAGAACCAATGAAGTCAAAGTCTTGCTCTAGGCCTGAGGTCCAGCCAACGGGACGTCTGGCACTACGCTTGGGGACTCCGCCCACTAGGCCTCCCTGGCACATCTACCCAAAGAACCAAAAGCCCCTGCTCTTGGCCAATCAAAAGCCTGACACTTGCCCAGAGCGGTCCTCTCCCAAAGACTGGAACTAAGCAGTAAATGACCATCTCCTGAGAAACAGGCTGGGCTGTCCACCTAAGAGAAACATGAGAGCACGATTTTATGGCACTAGGGTCGCCCTTCGAATTTGTCAATGGCTATGGTGGACTGAGAAGGAGAGGAAATGGTTGGGATGGATGGATTGGGAGGGATGGAAAAGAGGATTGGAGGAGGAATTAAGGAATAGGATTGGGACAAGGATTGCCAGAGGATGGATTGCCAGAGGACTGGCCTGGGATGGTCTCCCTACCTAAGGACACCTGACCCCAACAGTTTTATGGCAAGGGACGGCTGGACAACAGGTGAGGGGAAAAGAGACGGGAGGATGAGGCAACAGTTAAGGGGTGAATGAACAAGGGCCAGAGGAAGGGGAGAAGGAGAGAGGGAGAAAGGGGTGAGGGGAGAAGCCATGGTCTGCACCGATCATAACACATGTGTGGTCCTCACCAGGATATCAAGGCACTTGCCAACAGTGCTACAGTGCCATCTCCCTTGTGTGTGGTCCTCACCAGGACCTCAAGGCACTTGCCAACACTGCTGCAGTGCCATCACACATGTTTGGCCTTCACCAGGACCTCAAGGAACTTGCCAACACTGCTACAGTGCCATCTCCCATGTGTGGGCCTCACCAGGACCTCAAAACACTTCCCAACACTGCTACAGTGCCATCTCCTATGTGTGTGGTCGCATCAGGACTTCAAGGCACTTCCCAACACCTTAGTCGTGTCATCATCTCATGAGTTTAACACTCATGATAACACCTTATTCTGGGCAGTGTTAGTATTAGTAGTCTATCTGTGTTGTGTACTCCCCATTTGTTCTCACCTATATGTGTCTGCAGGATCGAATATTAGCTCTTGGACTCCACCTGTCTAGCCACAGGTTGTTGAAAGCAATGATTCCTTCCTAGTTCCCAGCCATATTCACTTTTACAATTATGAATAGTGTGCTTCTATCACCTTTAGTTCATTCCATTTTCCCACTACTCACAGGCTAAATGAAAACCTTCTAACATCTCTATGACTTGTCTGAGTGTTAAGTTTCCACTCATGCCCCCTTGTTTTATTAGTATTCAATGTGAACATTTCATATATTTCCATTCTGTTAATCCCCTTATGCAATTTATATGTGTGTGTCATGTCTCATCTCTCTCTCCTTTTTGTCAGGCGTCGTCAGGATCTGTTTTTTCGGTCACTTTTCATATCGCATTCCTTACAATATGGGCCGAGCTTCGTGACAAACTTCTGAATCTTTTCCAGTTCCCTTATTTTTTCTTCAGATGGGAGTTTCATGATGGGGCGGCACACTCTAAAACTGGTCTCACGTGGGCATTGTAAAGTGCTTTAAACGCCTCCTTACTTAGGCTCCTGAATGCTGCTTTATTTTTTGCTAGTGAAGAGTACGCTGTTGATGATTTCCTGTATATGTGTGCCTCAGGCGTTGATTAGGTGTTACGTCCATTCCCCATTCCCAGGTCTCTCTCTCAGGTCGTCACAGGATGGTAGTGTTCCTTCATTGTGCACTGTCCCTTGGTCTCCTGTCACTTGTTTCAATCTTCATCGGTTTACACTTGCTCGTGTTGAAATCCAGTAGCCATTTCTCCGACCATCTCTACAACTTGTCCAAGTCCTCTTAGAGTATCCTGCAATCCTCATTTGTCACAACTTGTCTCATTAATTTCACATCATCTACAAACATATAAGACTCAACTCCTGCAGACATTTCATTTATGAAATTAGAAATAGAATTGGTCCCGCACTGATCCTTGAGGTACTCCACTTCTTACTGTTTGCCAGTCCGACTTTTCGCCCCTTACTGTTACTCTCCGGGACCTACCTGTTAGGTAATTCGTCGCCCATGCTAGGGCTTTTCTGCTTATTCCCGCTTTCCTCTTAAATTTGTATGGTATTTCCAGTGAGGTATGGTATCAAAGGTTTTTTTTGCCACTCCAGAAATATGCAATCTGCTCATCCTTCCCTGTCCTGCTGTATTCATGTTACTTTATCATATAACTTGAGTAGTGTTTAGGGCCTCCTGCCTATCCCCCTTTTTGTATATTGGGACTGTGATAGCTGCCTTTTAACTCTCTGATCGGTCTCCTGTTTCCAGTGACTTTTATTCAACATAGATAGTGGCACCCAAAGTGCTTCTGCCCCCTCGTTTAGCACCCATAGTGAGATTTCATCAGGTCCAACAGCCTTAGTCACATCTAGATCGAGCAGATACCTTCTAATCTCATTTCTGGTAATATCAATATCTTCCAAGACTACTGTTTGTCTCCACCCCTCTTAGTTCTGGGACTTCTCACTGCTCTATTGTGAGGACCTCTTGGAAACTCTTATTGAGTTCTTCACACACCTGTATCATTCTCTGTGTACCCATCTTTTCGCTTTTTCAGTTTCATCACCTATTCTTTCACTGTTATTTTCCTCCTGACGTGGCTATATATCAGTTTTGGTTCGGTCTTAGTTTTGCATGGTATATAATTTTTAAACTCCCTTTCTCTCACACTGAGGTACCCATTTCTGGCCCTCTAGTATCTCTCTCTGCTCTCTGGTGTCCTTTTATTTCTGTAGTTTCTCCATGCCCTTGTGCTTAGCTGCCTTGCTTCCTTACATACACTGATTGAACCACAGATTCTTCTTTTGCTTTTCGTTTTTTTTCATTCTGTGCCGGGATAAACTTGTTTTCTGCCTCCTGATACTTCTGGGTGATGTAGTTCATGATGTCTTGTACAGACTTTCTAAGTCTGTACAAGACTTTCTTGTACAGGCTTGTACAAGTCTTTCTTGTACAGACTTTCTAAGTCTGTACAAGTCTTTCTTGTACAGACTTTCTTGTACAGGCTTGTACAAGTCTTTCTTGTACAGACTTTCTAAGTCTGTACAAGACTAAGTGTGAGTCTTTTCTCAATATTCTAATCTCATCATAGTTTTCACTTCGGTATTCCAGCCTATTACTTTCCATCTTTTCCTTTGATGGGTTGTTCCTACTTTCATCATATTTAGGACACTGTGGTCACTCATTAATATCGGAGGTTTTTGATTTGACATCCCTTATGTCTGATTCGTTCAGAGTGAATATCACATCAAGTCTGGCTGGTTCATCATTTCTTCTCATTCTTGTGGTCCCCTTGACATGTTGATACAGAATTTTTTTATTGTCACGTCAAATAATTTAGCTTTTCATGTTTCTGTCCCTCTGTGTGTTTCCCTATTTTTCCAGTCTATCTTTCCATGGTTAATATCACCCATAATAACACCGTTTAGCTTTCTTCCTATAGGCCACGATGTAAGAGATGTAACATAATAGGCTTTCTCTGTGGTTTGCTCAACATGTTTGCCATGTTGTTCCTGTTATACTCATATCTGGTTCTGTCATTTCTTGGGGTTATATATATTTCTACTGCCATTATCTTTGGTCCTCCCATTGTCATAGAGCCTAATATGTTGTCTCTGTAAAGTTCATAGCCTTGGATGTTCATCTTATCGAAAATCCATGATTTCCTTATCAGCAGGGTCACTCATCCTCCTCCTCCTGTTCCCTCCCTCTCTCTTTCCTTACTATATCATAGTCCTGTTACTGCATTTAATTTTTATGCCTGAGAGTTTTGTTTCTGTGAGTGCTATTTCATCAGAATTTTCTTCTTGTTTCCTTTCTCAACGTTCACTTGTCTTATTCGAAATCCCATCTACGTTTGTGTCAAGTATTTCTTTTCCTGTGAATGCTTATTTATGCGACTATGTATACATCTATTCCAAGTTCATTCAATCTATCAAAATTCAATAGAATACAGAACTGTATGTGTTTCGCAGTGGTCCCATCTCAGATGTGTCTGACGTGACCCAGTAACCCGTCCTCCTAATAACGTCGCATTTAACGTATAATTTTCCGAAGGGCCAAAAACTGTTGTACTAGAAAATGGTGGCTACTCGCGAAATTTACATACTGTCTCGTTTTTTGTTCATGTGTCCTCTGGTAGGTTAGGATAAGGCACTTTAGAACGACCGTTTCTTGACGTTGGGAACTATCGTGACAACGGGCTGGATAAAGAAGGAGGTAACACTGCTTGAGGGGGGGGGGGTAAATATAAGCAAAGAATATCTCGAGAAATTGTTGTTAAGGAGAAGAGTGACCAAAATGTATATTGAAAATCGGGTGATTTTGATTATATGTGCGAGGCCAAATGGGACCACGATACTGGAGCGAGCAGGTGTTTTATTGGATGTGTCAGGCCAAGAATCGTGGCCTTTCCAGCAAAGTCACGTGAGTCAGGTGAGTATCGTGTTAATGTTGGTTCTTGACACTACCGGCGTCCTAGAGCCAGGTGTGCAGTGATAATGTTAGGTCTTGACATTCCCTTTCTGACTCTCCTCAACAATACTTTGTAGAGAGAATCATCTTCCTATCACACGCTGTACACCAGACTCCTTCACACATACTAAACACTTGACTCCATCACACCAACACCTGACACTCCTTCACACACATGATGAACACCTAACTCCTTCACACACGCTGAACATGTGACTGAACACCTGACTCATTTACACATGACGTAGACCTGACTCGTTTACACACGCTGAGACCTGTCTCATACATAAATACTGAAGACCTGACTCCTTCACACATGATGAAGACTTGACTCCTTGAAAATACTGAATAACTGAATCCACACATGATGTAGACCAGACTTCTTCACGTATGCTCAAGACCTGACTCTTGCAAACATACTGAGGACCTGACTCCTTCACGTATGCTCAAGACCTGACTCTTGCATACATACTGAAGACCTGACTCCTTCACAAATGCTGAATACCTGACTGCTTTACATAAGCAGAAGACCTGATTAATTTGAAGACCTGACTCATTCACACATACTGGAGACCTGGCTCACACACACCACACAACCACACACACACACACACACCACACACACACACACACCACACACACACACACACACACACACACACACACACACACACACACACACACACACACACACACACACACACACCACACGCACACACACACACACACACACACTAATTGGTAGGGCTCTCCAGTGGATAAGGGAGTACCTAAGCAATACGAAGCAGAGAGTTACGGTGAGGGGTGAGACCTCCGATTGGCGTGAAGTCACCAGTGGAGTCCCACAGGGCTCTGTACTCGGTTCTATCTTGTTTCTGATATATGTAAATGATCTCACGGAGGGTATCGATTCATTTCTCTCAATGTTTGCGGACGATGCCAAAATTATGAGAAGGATTAAAACAGAAGAAGACTGTTTGAGGATTCAAGAAGACCAATACAAGCTGAAGGAATGGTCGAACAAATGGTTGTTAGAGTTTAACCCAACCAAATGTAATGTAATGATGATAGGTGTAGGGAGCAGGAGGCCAGATACAAGGTATCATCTGGGAGAGGAAATTCTTCAGGAGTCAGAGAAAGAAAAAGACTTGGGGGTTGATATCACGCCAGACCTGTCTCCTGCAGCACATATCAAGAGGATAACATCAGCGGCATATGCCAGGCTGGCCAACATACGAACGGCATTCAGAAACTTGTGTAAAGAATCATTCAGAACTTTGTATACCACATATGTCGGGCCAATCCTGGAGTATGCAGCCCCAGCATGGAGTCCATATGTAGTCAAGGATAAGACTAAACTGGAAAGGTTCAAAGGTTTGCCACCAGACTAGTACCCGAGCTGAGAGGTATGAGCTACGAGCAGAGACTACGAGAATTAAACCTCACTTCGCTGGAAGACAGAAGAGTTAGGGGAGATATGATCACCACATTCAAGATTCTGAAGGGAATTGATAGGGTAGATAAAGACAGGCTATTTAACACAAGGGGCACACACGCACAAGGGAACACAGGTGGAAACTGAGTGCCCAAATGAGCAACAGAGATATTAGAAAGAACTTTTTTAGTGTCAGAGTGGTTGACAAATGGAATGCATTAGGAAGGGATGTGGTGGAGGCTGACTCCATACACAGTTTCAAGTGTAGATATGATAGAGCCCAATAGGCTCAGGAATCTTTACACCTGTTGATTGACGGTGGAGAGCGGGACCAAAGAGCCAGAGCTCAACCCCCGCAAACACAACTAGGTGAGTACAACTAGGTGAGTACACACACACGCACGCACGCGCGCATACACACACACACACGCACACACACACCCAACACACACAACCACACACACACACCACACACACACACACACACAACACACACACACACACACACACACACACACACCACCACACACACAGGGGATCCAAAAGTGAAATCTTTATCCAGGGGATCAAAAGTGAAATCTTTAACAGATACAGGACGAGGTTCAAAGACTCAAACAAGAGTTTAGGGATTATATTCAAGAGGAAATCAGAAAGAGCAGGGTAGAATGGCAAGGAGAAATAACTATGCTTGCTAATGAATTCGGCAGGCAGGGGGAGGCTTGGCAGGGAAAGGGGTAGTAGGAGTAGGTGGAGTAGCAGGAGTGGAGGGGTGGGGGTCAGCCAGGGAGGGGGCTACCAGCATGACCCTGACCTGAGAAAGAGGACAATCATAATTCATGGATTGCTTGAAGTCAGGGCACCATCCAGGCAGGAAAGGATGGAGATTGAGGATTTGGAGCTACAGGGGATTTTGAGGGACATGAGAGCCCATATGGCAGGGAATGAAGTGGAAGTCCACCGCCGCATTGGACCATACAACTGTAACAGGAAACGACCTGTCCTGGTGCAGTTCACAAACGAAGAGGCAGTGGACTACATACTGCATCACAAACACTTACTCAGAGATAGCGAAAATTACTACAATGTATATGTTGACAAGTTCATGACGAAGGAGGAGCAGGTAGCCCACAGAGCAAGCAAACTCCCACGATACAACTCTTCCCATTTGAGCATAGGTACACACCCCACTGCAAATCCACCCCAGGATAACCAGCTTCTCACAACTGCTTCTCAGGTTACTCCCTCCCCAAATCAGACCTCATTGCCCTTGCTTATATCCCCAACACCTCCCTTGACCCCTCTGACCCCACTGCAGTCAATTTCATCCCACATTCCAAGGACCCCCTCATCACCTCAACCCCCAAACCCGTCCAGCCCTCATTCCCTCAACCCCAAAAACCCACCCAGCCCTCATCCCCTCAACCCCCAAAACCTACCCAGCCCTCACCCCTCCTCATCCCCTCTCCTTCCATGTGACCCCCCACCCTTGCGAGGGGGGTGGGAGGTTCCCCCCACCCTCTCTATCCTTCCCCCTCCCGACCTCTCAACCTCTATCTGACTCCCAACCTTACGCTATCTGGCAACCCCTCTATGCCTATCAGACCCTCCCTAATCTTCAGACCCAGTATGCCCTTCCTACTCCAGACCTACCTACCCAGGCCCTACCCCAAACCCTCCTACCTACCTTCCTAGAAGCCCAGCCCCCATTAACCCCCCAAGCACCCCTCCCGACCTCTTTCACCCCCCATACACCCCCCGGACCCCCCCAGACACCCCCCGGATCCCCCCGGACACCCCCCGGATCCTCCCCACCCCCAGTCATCCCCCAGACACCCCCCAGATCCCCCAGGTCCCCCCTGCCCCCAGTCACCCCCCAGACACCCCCCAGATCCCCCCAGACCCCCAGAGGAAGGGAGAACTCTGGTACAGGAGTTTCCATGAAGAATCTCAAGGTTTGGTACACCAATGCTGATGGGGTATCTAATAAAGCAGAAGAGATAAAAGAAAGAGTGAGTGAGGCAAATCCTGACATAGTTGCAATTGTGGAAACTAAAATTAATGACATGATCTCAGATGCAATCTTTCCTGAAGGGTACCAGGTGATAAGAAAAGAGAGGACACAGAGACAGGGAGGGGGAGTGGCACTCCTAATAAAGCGGAAATGGAAGTTTGAAGACCTGGGAAATCGGGTTACCAATGAGTGCACAAGCTTTATACATGGAACTTTGACAGTAGATGGGAGGAAGATTGTGATCTTGGTAATCTACAATCCCCCACCAAACAGTAGAAGACCCAGACAGGAGTATGATGACAACAACAAGGCATGCATAGATGAACTGCAGAAGGCAGCAACACTAGCCCACAGAATGAGAGCGAAGCTGCTGATCATGGGGGACCTAAATCATGGAGAGATAAATTGGGAATCAAGGAATCCCCATGGAGGGGACGAAACGTGGGGAGCAAAATTAGTAGATGTTATAGACAGGAATTTCCTAACACAGCATGTGAAGGAAGACACAAGGGAAAGAGGAGGAGATGCACCGAGCCTATTAGACCTGATTTTCACCCAGAACGTAGAAGATATCGAGAATTTGGAGCATGAAATACCTCTAGGGGCCAGTGACCATTGTGTCCTAGTCTTTGACTACATGATGGAATTCAAACTTGTGACCATGGGACAAGAGATCTGGGAAAGGAGAGTTGACTACAGGAAAGGAGACTATAGGAGGATAAGGGACTATCTGGGAGAAGTGCAGTGGGAGGAAGAAATTAGAGGAAAAACAGTCCAAGATATGATGGACCTAGTCATACAGAAATGCCAAGAGGCCGAAGAGAGATTTATACCAACAGTAAAGGGAAAAAATAAGAAGGAATATAATAACCCATGGTTTAATAGACAGTGTCAGGAAGCAAAAATGGCCAGCAGGCGGGAGTGGAGGAAATACAGAAGACAAAGGACAGAGGACAACAGGATCAGATGCAACAGAGCTAGGAACGATTACATTAACATCAGACGGACATCGGAAAGGGACTATGAGAACGATATTGCAATCAAAGCGAAAAAACAACCTAAGCTACTACACAGTCATATAAGAAGAAAAATGTCGGTGAACGACCAAGTGACAAGACTAAGGAAGGCAGAGGGGACATATACTGAAAGTGACAAGGAAATCTGTGAGGCACTGAATGCCAGTTTCCATGGAGTGTTCACTACCGAGCCCGAGCAGCTCCCATTGTTGGAAGGGGTTACCCTAGATGAAAGACTATCAGATATAGAGGTGACAGTGGAGGAGGTAATGAAACAGTTGACAACTCTAGATGCATCTAAAGCAGTAGGACCAGACAAAGTATCACCGTGGATACTAAGAGAAGCAGCGCAGGCCCTCAGCGTGCCTCTGGCAATGATCTTTAATGAGTCACTTATGTCGGGAGAATTGCCCAGTTGCTGGAAGAAGGCAAATGTCGTGCCGATCTTCAAGAAAGGCGATAGGGAGGAGGCACTTAACTATAGACCTGTATCACTGACAAGCATCCCCTGTAAAATACTGGAAAGAATAATTAGGCTACGACTGGTTGCACACCTGGAGAACATTAGATTTGTGAACAAGCATCAACATGGGTTCTGGACAGGGAAATCGTGCCTAACAAACCTTCTGGAATTCTATGATAAAATAACGAGGATAAGACAGGACAGAGATGGTTGGGCAGACTGCATATTTCTGGACTGCCAAAAAGCCTTTGATACAGTACCGCACATGAGACTGCTATTCAAACTCGAGAGGCAGGCGGGGGTAGGGGGAAAGGTCCTAGCATGGATAAGGAACTACCTAACAGGAAGGAGCCAAAGAGTTACGGTAAGGGGCGAGAAGTCGGACTGGCGAACAGTAACAAGTGGAGTACCACAAGGATCGGTGCTGGGACCAATTCTATTTCTTGTATATGTTAACGACATGTTTACGGGTGTAGAGTCCTACATGTCGATGTTTGCGGATGACGCAAAGTTGATGAGAAGAGTTGTGACAGATGAGGATTGCAGGATCCTCCAAGAGGACCTGAACAGGTTGCAGAGATGGTCAGAGAAATGGCTACTGGAATTCAACACGAGCAAATGTAAAGTTATGGAAATGGGACTAGGAGATAGGAGACCAAAGGGACAGTACACAATGAAGGGGAACAGCCTACCTGTGACGACGCGCGAAAGAGACCTGGGTGTGGACGTAACACCTAATCTATCTCCTGAGGCACATATAAATAGGATAACGACAGCAGCGTACTCTACACTGGCAAAAGTTAGAACATCATTCAGAAACCTAAGTAAGGAGGCATTTAGGGCTCTTTACACTGCCTACGTGAGGCCAGTCTTAGAGTATGCCGCCTCATCATGGAGTCCCCATCTAAAGAAGCACATAATGAAACTGGAAAAGGTTCAGAGGTTTGCAACGAGACTCGTCCCAGAGCTACGAGGGATGGGGTATGAGGAGCGCCTGGGGGAACTATGCCTTACGACACTAGAAAGAAGAAGGGAGAGGGGGGACATGATAGGAACGTATAAAATACTCAGAGGGATTGACAGAGTGGACATAGACGAAATGTTCACACGGAATAGTAACAGAACGAGGGGACATGGATGGAAGTTAGAAACTCAGATGAGTCACAGAGATGTTAGGAAGTTTTCTTTTAGCGTGAGAGTAGTGGGAAAATGGAATGCACTTAAGGAACAGGTTGTGGAAGCCAATACTATTCATAATTTTAAAACCAGGTATGATAGGGAAATGGGATAGGAGTCATTGCTGTAAACAACTGATGCTCGAAAGGCGGGATCCAAGAGTCAATGCTCGATCCTGCAGACACATATAGGTGAGTACATATAGGTGAGTACACACACACACACACACACACACACACACACACACACACACACAAATGTAGATATGATAAAGGTCAGTATACTCAGTAATCTGTACATCAGTAATTGACGGTTGAGAGGCGGGACCAAAGAGCCAGAGCTCAACCCCGCAAGCACAACTAGGTGAGTACAACTAGGTGAGCACACACACACACTCGGAAAAAGTACAGAGGTATGCCACTAGGCTACTCCCAGAACTAAGAGGCATGAGTTACAAGGAAATGGTGCGTGAACTGCACCTCACGTCGCTGGAAGACAGAAGAGCTGGGGAAGATTTGCTCAGTAAATACGAAATCCTCAGGGAAATTGACGGAGTAGACAGGGAGTGATTCATTTACACGGGAGGTACACGCGGAAGGCGAAAGAAGTGAAACCTGAATACCCAAATCAGCTACAGAGACCTTAGCAAGAACTTTTTCAGTGTCTGAGTAGTTTATAAATGGAATGCACTAGGAAGTGATGTGGTGGAGGCTGACCCCATACACAGTTTCAAAAAATTTAGATATAGTAGAGCTTGAGTAGGTCAGGAATCTGTGCACCAGGAGATTGATGGTTGAGAGGCGGGACCGGAGAGCCTAAGCTCAACCCCTGCAAGCACACCTGGACGAGAACAACAAGGTGAGTACATGCACACGCACTCACACACAAACACATGATACAAGGTATCATTTGGGTTATCTTGAGGTTAGGTTCTCTTGAGATGATTTCGAGGCTTAGTGTCCCCGCGGCCCGGTCCTCGGCCAGGCCTCCACCCTCAAGAAGCAGCCCATAGCAGCTGTCTTATTCCCAGGTACCTATTTACTGCTAGGTAACAGGGGTGTCTGGGTGAAAGAAACATTTTGACCATTTGTCTCTGCCTCCACCGGGGATCGAACCTGGAACCTCAGGACTACGAATCCGAAGCGCTGTCAACCCAGCTGTCAGGCGCCCAGGAGCTGGGAGATGAAATTCTTCAGGAGTCAGAGAGAGAGAAAGACTCGGGGGTTGAAAACATGCCAGACCTGTCCCCTGAAGCGCATATCAAGAGGATAACATCAGTGGCATATGCCAGGTTGGCCAACATAAGAATGGCATTTAGAAACTTGTGTATGGATTCATTCAGAACTTTGTATACCACGTATTTCAGACTAAATTTGCAGTATGCGGCTCCAGCATGGAGTCCATATTTAGCCAAGCATAAGACTACACAGGAGAAGGTTCAAAGGTTTGCCACCAGACTAGTATCCAAGTTGAGAGGTATGAGCTACAAGGAGAGAGTACGGGAGTTAAACCTCACGTCACTGGAAGACAGAAGAGTTAGTGGGGACATGATCACCATGTCATGGCGGTGTGTGTCAAAAACTTTTGTCATAGCTGTGTCTCAGAGGGCTGTTAAAAATTTAGTGGTGGTGGACCTTTAAATGTTGTCTAGGGGAATAGATGATTGTACTTCAGCCTAGGGCAAATCAAGGAGTAAGGTAAACAGCCTAGTAGAAAGACACAAATTTATATGTATAAATCACACAATATATAACACATATGAAATGTTATTCCTTACATCTCAAGGTCATTGCAAAATGATATAACCCCAAGCGGGCTCTAGATACCCTAAGGCTCTTCTGTCGGAAAATCCGACACCATTTAATAATAATACATGCAATTGCAGATAATACTGCTGCTGTTGTATATACAAGTTAACCCATAGAAAATGTAGCTTGTAGTGGAATTTTCTGTCTATAGAAAATGGGATATCATTACCACATTCTATTATAAATTCACCAGCTATTGTGTGGAATTATTCTTACATACATTAGTCTTTGGACTTTTACATCATAAAAACATCTCATTTTAATTAACCTAATTATTAGTATCAAAATAAATTAAATGTGACCCTTCTATCAGTTACTGATAGCTGGACAAAGTAGGCCAGTAGCGTCAATAGTAGTAGTGGTAAGCCATTGTTGTTAAGACCAGAAGTGCAGAGAGCAAATTCGGCTCTATAATTTCTCTTGGACGTAGTGTGAAGGAGATCAGAGTAGTGGTCTTCCATCATCAACACGTAGTCAACAATAAACAAGGGAAGTGTTCTACCGAAACCCATTTATCTAAGCATTTCTGGCCAGTTAAATGTTAGGTAGATATTGTGCGAACCGGTTAGAATGCAAACAGCCTCTTAATAAAAGGTAATTAAGCCTTGGTCCTTATTATCTAATATACAGTGTTTCCTCTGATATAGCTACATAGTACATATAGTATATATAGTACAGTCCACTTAACATCATACAAATTGCTATCGAAATATATAAATTAACGTCAATATAAATTCTATATAAATTTATATAAATTAAATATATATAAATCTCACAAGTCAGTTCCCACATCTTCGTCCCAAACCTGGAACCGTGCACACAGCCACCACAGCTATCCACCGATGACACATATATTTACACCTCTAGGAAACCTGGACTCTCTCTTAAAGAACACCTCCAAAGTTTGCATAACTACTCTACAATATCTTGCATCCCTGTTCAGATACAAAGGTTGGCTTATCTGACTGTATGCCGGAGAAACCCCCTCAAATAGCAGGAACAGGTCGGCAGTGATACACCTCCCCTAAAGTAAAGACGGCGTCCACCTCTCTTGCGTCATCGCCCCTTAATACTCTATGCTTTATATTTGCATTCAAAACCTTTATTGACTTTATTTACCATATTCCCCATGCATGCATTTAGATTGAGTCCATTTTCCCCTCACATAATTAGGCTATTCCAGTTCTCATTATTCCTGACAATCTCCAGCTGAGAAGGTACTACTTTGTTGGGAGGAGTATTACTTGTAACTCGCGGCCTCCCTGAAATTAGCTGTAGATATTTTCCTTTAAAAAATTCTCCACTGTGTCCACCAACATTTTATACTTGAAACTAGCCTCCACAGGAGGTAAGGTTCGTAACACCCCTCCTAAGCTGTGGAGAAAAAAAAATGAGAAATTCATGAATGAATTTCACATTTTTTTTCACCTCAAACAGTTTTTGTAATAATTGTAAAGAAACAGTAAATTATATAATAAACAATAGATACACAAGATATATATACATCTCTGAGCAATAGTACAGCTCTAAGTCATCCCAGGTTTTGGCAATCTAGAAAGATCATCTGCTGCTATATTTAATTTTCCTGGAATATGTTTGATGACCAGATTGTACTCTTGCAACAATAAAGACCACCTTAATATTCTCTGGTTGGAATTCTTCATGCTAGCATAAATGTTAAGGGGGTTGTGGTCAGTAAACACTTCAACAGTATTGGCTGACAGATAAATGTCAAATTTTTTAACAGCTAGTAATAATGACAAAGCCTCCT
This sequence comes from Procambarus virginalis, assembly GCA_020271785.1. NCBI lineage: Eukaryota > Metazoa > Arthropoda > Malacostraca > Decapoda > Cambaridae > Procambarus > Procambarus virginalis. The sequence goes on along the minus strand of WNGS01046636.1, from coordinate 37,451 downwards.
TCTCTACTGTGGAGTAATTCTGTTGACATTTAGTAAATTTTTTGAATAGTAATGTATTGGATGATTAATACCCTCATTATCTTATTGCATTAGTACAGAACCAGCACCCCAATCCGAAGCATTTATATATAGTTAGAATGGCTTAAGAGTAGTCAGGCGTAGCTAACACTGGACCAGATGATAACATTCCTTTTAATGTAGTAAATGCATCCTGACATTCCTGAGACCATCTAAACTTTACATTTTTACATAGCAAGTTTGTCAAAGGAGCTGCAATTGCTGCAAATTTTTTACAGAACTTCCTATAATAAGCACACATTCCTAGACATCTCTTTGTACCTCCTTCTTGCTAGTCAACACTGGATACTCTAATATATCATTTATTTTATTTTTGAGTGGTAACACCTTCCCATTTCCCACTTCATATCCTAAGTAAGAAATACTAGCTCTAGAAAAAGTACATTTGTGTAAGTTTACAGTTAAATTGGCCTCCTTTAGGCATTTTAATACTTTAGCCAAACCTTTCATATGGTCCTCCCAATTAATGTGATGAATTACAATATCATCCAAGTAAGCTCTACATTGTGATATGTATTCTAACACTAAGTTCATAAGACACTGGAAAGTTGCTGGGGCATTTTTCAACCCAAAAGGCATTACAGTGAATTCATACAACCCATTTGCAGTTATAAATGCACTCATCTCCCATGCTCTTGGTGTTAAAGGGATTTGCCAGTACCCTTTTGACAAATCTAGTTTGATTACAAACTTGACTTTACCAGTACTGTCTATACAATCATCTAATCTAGGTATTGGAAAGTTATCATCAACAGTCATTACATTTAGCATAAGGTAGTCAATGACCAACCTGCGAGTTCCATCCTTCTTTGGAACCAAAATACAAGGACTACTCCAACTGCTGCTGCTAGGTCTCACCAATCCATGTTGAAGCATGTAGTAGAGCTCTTTCCGGATGAGATTTAATTTGGTAGGATTGACTCTATAAGGGTGTGACTTGACTGGTTGGTTGTCTGTCACCTCGATGTCATAGTAAATAACTGTAGTCTGGGTGGGAATATCGCCAAAGATGTGGGAAATTTTACCCACCATATCTAATAATCATCTAAGAAATGTATCATATCTATATCATATCTAAATCGTATCAAAATCAAATCAAAATCGTATCAAAATCATATCCGAATCTCAATAGATTCATTATACATCTTGATCCTAGATGATAATGCCACTAGGATCACGTACGCCATAGGGCCCTCTAGATGCCTACGTGACTTAGTGCATGATATCTCAAGGATCCAGAAGCTTCTAGAAGGATTCTTAATTAAAAAACTATTGGAACGAATTGATTCAATTTCCGGTAGGGATTATAAATTGAATCCTTAATAAGAATCAGTGGTACTATCAAGTACTACTTATAATCTTTAAATCCTATATCTAATTATATTATAATCACATCTAATTTCAATCATAAGTCTAGACTGTAAAAATAATCAATCAATATTCATAGAAGGCTACCGTGCTCTGGGAGCATGGGAGGGGCATCTGGGGAACAAGAAGAGCCCACCAGACCCCGCGGCACTTCGTGTTTGTTTACAACACAGTGAACAAGTGTGACGGATCCTTAGCGAACATTACTAGCTCAGGACACCTTATCTAATATCTTTATCACCAGTGAACACTCTCTAGAACTGGGGGGGGGTACCTGGACAATATATCTACAAGGAAAATCCCTAGAACATTTATAGCTATAAGTGTAGAGTGGAGCACACAGTGACTCTTGTCTCCACCTTCACCACTATCATCCTTCTACAACACAGTTAAAGAAAAATCAAGTAGCAACGCTACAACAACAATCTACAGCAAAGCTGTGATATAAAATATCGTGCCTAAACTCGCGACAAGAGAGTTATCAAGTCTGGCACACTGTCAGACAGGCACCCGGCAAGCAGAGAAGTATATTGAAGGTTATTTTAGTATATTAATTGGCCAATTATATGCTTGTATGACTCTAATATTCTATAAGTCTGTCTGTCGGTTATAAAGCGAAGCAATGCCTCATATCTCAGTAAGTTTATTAATATTGTAGTGCAGCAGTAGAATCTTATCCAAGCACTGCACCTCATGAGTGTCCATTGTGTAAGAAGAATTCAGTCACGACAAATAAACAAGACCTCATAAGTGTCCATGGTGTGGGAAAAGATTCAGTCAGGCTTCAGATTGTACCTCATCATATAAATTGAATATAAATACATTGCAGATATACTTGAATATATAAATTAAGTTAACAATTGCTTGCTTAGTTATTTTTAAGTTATCATATAAGTTCATTTAATTGAATATAATTTTTAGTACTTAGTTAACAGTACTTAGACCATATTTAGGGTCATTTAATATCATACTTTTACAATTTACAATTTAAATTGTTGTGCTGTTTATTGTATAAGAATATTGGCTGTATAGTTATGGTGCTAGGCTAGACTATGTACATGTTTAAATCTCTGATTTAAACAGAGCCAGTGTTCAGTCATTAAACTGAATTTATTAAATCTTATCCTTGTATAAAATACAAGCTGATGTGAGATACCTGTTGGCAGGCGGCTTGCGCTGTTCGCCCGTGCCTGGTCCCACGATTCGTGGGCCTTTCGGTTCGTGTCTGGCGGCCTGCGGTGGCGTTGGGTGGCCCCTCCCCCTTTGGGGGGTCGGGGCTGGCAGGGCAAGTTTCTTCCCCTGCGCTCTGTCGAGTCGTCTTGGAGTGGGTACGCTTGGGCGTCGTCGAAACGACGTCGTCCCTCAGATGGGTTTCCCGTCTGTTTCCGGTTCCGAAACGGGACTGCGCGGACCTGAGGTTCATTCTGGACTTGTCCCGTCTGAACCCCTGGGTTCATTGCCCCTCCTTTCGGATGACTACGCTGTCTCAGGTTCGGCTCCTTTTGGAGCCGGGCGCTTGGATGGTGTCCCTGAACCTCCGGGACGCTTATTGGCATGTCCCGATTCATCCGTGGTTCAGGGACTGGCTCGGTTTTGTTGTGGGGCGTCTGAGTTACCGCTTTCGTCTCCCGTTCGGGTTGAACCTGGCACCTCGCGTGTTCACGTGCCTTACACGGGTTGTGGTGGCTCGTTTGCGTCTCCTAGGTGTTCGGGTGTTGGCCTACCTCGACGACTGGCTGGTTTGGGCTCCCAGCCGGTCAGCTTGCTTGCTAGCCAAGGATTTGGTTCTTTCCCAGCTCGCCGGGTTCGGGTTCTTGGTGAACTGGAGGAAGTCCCATCTGGTTCCCTCTCAGGTTCGGACTTGGCTGGGTCTCGTTTGGGACTCTCGAACCACCTCCTTGTCTCTCCCTCCAGAGTCTCTCCTGCGGCTGCGGTCCCGCCTTCGTCTGTTTCTGGTGGGCCCTTAGGTCACCCGGCGGTTGCTCGAGGGGCTGTGCGGGAGCCTGAACTTTGCGATGGTGGTCTACCCACCGGGTTGGGTTTGGCTTCGTCAGCTGTTCTGGTTCCTTTAGGGTCCCCCTTTCCGCCTCTCTCGCGATCGCAGGGTTCGACCCCCGGGGGCCTTGCGTCGGTTGCTGCATCAGGCTTCCTCTTCGGCTTTTTTGGGGTTCAGTGCCGTGGCGCCTACCCGAGCCTTAGCTCGATGTGTACACGGATGCGTCGTCTCTCGGCTGGGGTTTTGTGACCAGTGCTCACCAGGCCGGCCAGGAGCGTTGGGGTCCGTCCTTCCGTCGAGCTCACAGCACGGTGCGGGAGTTCGCGGCAGTGTGGTTTACTCTTTGGAGGATTCGGGTGGCCCGTGGATCGACGATCCGGCTCCTTCGGACTGTTCTCCGGTGGTTCATTGCCTGAACCGCGGGGGTTCGATGCGGTCCTTGTCTCTTTGGGGTTGGTCGCTTCTGGTGACTCGTCTGCTGAGTTCTCGGGATTTGGCTCTCCTGGCGGTTCATGTACAGGGTGTGTCCAACGTCTCGGCCAACGCCCTGTCTCCCTTCGTTCCCTTCTCCATGGAGTGGATGGTCGACGATGAGTCCTTCCATTGGCTTTGCCAGACGTTCAGGCGTCCCGAGGTGGACCTCTTCGCGTCGGCGTGGTCGCGGCGTCTTCCCGTGTATGCAGCGCCCTTCCCCGATCACGAGGCCGTCGGGGTCGACGCCTTGCGGCTAGACTGGTCGAGTTGGGGGTTCCTGTACCTCTTTCCCCCAGTTCAGCTGTTGTTCCAGGTCCTGACTCGCTTAGAGACTTACCAGGGAAGAGTTGTCCTTCTGGCCCCTTGGTGGCCGGCCCAGCCTTGGTTTCAGGCGCTGGTTGCTCGGTGTCCGAACCCGGGGGTTTTCCGCGGCTCCGCCTCTTTCAGCAGATCGGGCCGGTACGTCACGTGGCTGATTCGATCTTCTCGAGTCTTCACGTATGGATTTTTTGACTCGAGTTTATCATCATGTCTATGGTGATCAGGTGGCCTCCTTGTTGGTGTCCCACCTGCAGGCTTCTTCTCGGCGGCAGTATGAAGTTTCCTGGCGGTCCTTCTGTTTCTTTTTGCGTCTTCGTCGTGTTAATTCCTTGTCTGTTCGGTGGTCTTGTCCTTCCTCTCGTGGTTGTTTCAGGACCGTCATCTTATGCCTAACACTGTCGCCTCGTATTGTGCGGCGCTGGCAGAGCCGCTTCAGCTTGCCTTCGGTATCGATGTTACGTCTGCGCCATTTTGCAAGCTGTCTCGTGCATTGTTTCACCTCCGGCCTGCTCATGCGCCGCCTGAGCCGTCCTGGTCTTTGGACAGAGTGCTCGCTTTCCTTTCGTCTCCTCGTTTCGTTGTGGCCCCTTCGGACCGGGATTGTTTTTCCAAGGCTCTTTTCTTGTTGGCCTTAGCCTCTGGGGGTCGGGGAGCTTCATGCTCTCCTCCGGCGCAGGGGTTTCTGCTCTTTTGGTCGTGGTGATTGTTTTGTTTGCTTGCAGCCGTCTCCTTCTTTTCTGGCGAAGAATGAGACTGCTGCGTTCCGGAGGGGTCCATGGGTGGTTGATGCTTGGTTGGTCAGGCCGGAGGTGCATCATGTTTTGTGTCCGGTTGTGGCACTTCGCCGTTATTTGCGCGCCACGGCTTCCATGTCCGGGGACGCGCTGTGGGTTGATCCGGTTTCCCTTCTTCCCTGTTCCCGGGTTCGGGTCTCTCAGGTCGTCTGCATGGTTATTAAGTCCAGCCATCCTGTGGTCTATCTCCGTGCCCATGACGTTCGTAAGTTCGTGGCTCTTACTGCCGGCTTTGGGAATATGTCTTGATCTGATATTCGGGCGCGGGGATTTTGGCGGTCGAACAGGGCCCTGGCTGCTCGTTACCTTGTGAATGTCCCTGGGCCCCGTCGGGCCTGTGTTGCTTTGGGTCTGCGGTTGCAGCCAGTTGTCTTGGCTTCGAGTTGAGGAGTGAGCAACGACCACCTCCCGGGTAAGTCCCTCTTTTTCCGTCTGTGGGTAGTTAGCTCCGGGGAGCCGACGGGGCTCCCCCCAGAAAACCAGCATTGAATGTTTTGAAACGCCATTTTCTGGATGAGTCCCGGAGGCTGCCCGGCATCCCTCCCTCCCTCTGGTCGGCGTTTTTTTCGCGTTTTTGACATTCAGCCTCAAGAACTGAGGTGTGGGAAGCCGGTGTGGAGGGTCTGGGGTTCCCCCTTCCCCCTCCTGGGGAGGGGGGAGCTGCGCAGACTGTGGCACGGCAGCGTGTGACGTCACACTAGTTTGCTTGTTTTCTGTTGGGGAGTTCTATCCACTTGTTCGGCTTTTGGTAGCAATTTTAGCCAGAATAGGGGTTTGTTTTGAGGCGCTTACCTTTCTTGGTGCCTGTCCCGGTCGATGGCAGACATAGAATGCTTCCAACCACACGGGGGTTTCTATAGGCTATTGCTCCCTTTGTCTCTCTGAGGGGGCCCGGTTCTGGCCGTGGTCCCCGGTAGACCTAAGAACTCCATACACATGACTGATGCCAAAGTCTGACATTAGCATATCAGCCTGGGATAGCTCTGGGGAGCCTCCGGGACTCACCCAGAAAATGTTGTTTCATTACATTCAAAGCTGGTTTTTTTATCAGGGGTCACAGAATACCTTTATCAGTAAAAAGATGGCAGAAGATTTACAACTTAAATCTTCAAAGCAAGTATCTACATCCATATCAGGGTTTTTTACCAATTCATGTCGTAGAACCTTTCCGGTAGTACAACTCAATGCCTGTCTAGGTACATCCCAAAGGACAGTCGAAGCCATAGTAGTTGATAAAATTCCTACTGAAATGGAAGTGACTGGTCTGGCAGCCACAATTAAATTCCTAAAAGAAAAAGGAATCAAATTAGCAGATTCTCTGCTCGATTCTGACTACATAGGGGATATCAGAATCCTGATTGGAGCTGACTACTATCATCGATTCATTCTGGGATCAGAAGAATCTATGGGTATGAATATACTCAAATCAGCAGGAGGCATATTGATGACAGGACCTATACTAGATCGTGAACCTTCAAATCCTGAAAAATCACATCATATAGAAACAGTAATTGTGGCGTGACTAGGCAAAGAACAGTCACCACTTAATATCCACCACATGATTGATGATGAATTGAAATCTGTACATCAATTGTGGGAACTTGATGCCATAGGAATAATTCCTGATCAACCAAGTCCTGATGATGTCTGTGCATACAATCAGTACTTAGAAACTGTACAGTACCATGATGGACAGTACTAGGTAAGTCTACCATGGAAAATCAACCATTAAACCTTACCTACCAACTATTACATGGCTTATAGTCAATTTAAATCTCAATTAGCAAAGCTAAGAAAAAGGCCTGAGCATTTAAAACTCTATCATGAGATTATTGCTCAACAATTAAAGAATAAATTAATGAAGTCGTGAAACACGACAATAAGCAAACAGGAAATTTTTTACCACACATGGCTGTAATGAGAGATTAAAAAACAACTGCTTTATGGATAATTTTTAATTGCAGCTCTAAATCTGGACCCCAAGGAACCAGTCTAAGTGATTGTTTGCAAACAGGTCCAAGTCTAACTCAGAAATTGTATGACATACTGCTGAAGTTTAGACTTAACAAATATGCGTTTTCAGCGGATATAAGTAAGGCCCTTCTAAGAGTTGGCTTGCAGGAAGAAGATAGAGACTTCACTAAGTTTCTATGGGTAGAGAACCCAGAAGATATCAATAGTTCTATAGTGACTTTCAGATTCTCCTCAGTACTTTTCGACACGACGTCAAGTCCATTTCTGTTGCAAGCAACTCTAGATACTCATCTGAAGAAATCATCAAGTCCCTATAAGGCTGAAATCAGATAATTTTCAATTAATCAGATAATCAGATATGTAGATAATTTTCAAGGGACAGTTAACAGTACTACTGAACTGTTACAATTATATCAAGAGGCCAGTAAGGAGCTAGAAGGTGCCAACATGCCACTACAATCATGGGCCTTTAATAATGCAACATTGCATAATCAAATAGCAAGAGATTACCCTGAATATCATGTACCAGAATCACAAAAGGTGTTAGGTATAGAGTGGGATCTAATCTTGGACACAATTTCAATCAGATCTGTACCAGTAAATTATTGCATTGCTACAAAACGGGATTTGCTTTCACAAGTTAGCAAAGTATTCGACCCACTTGGTCTACTAAATCCTTTAACTATCAAGTGGTGTTTATTGGTGCAAGAAGCTTGGAAGACTAAAGTTGGTTGGGATGATCCACTACCACTCCAGTTACAAAAAGCTTGGATGGAAGTGGCTCAAGAACAAACTTTAGTTGAAAAGATAATCTTTCCAAGACACATAGTCGAGGAAAATGATGAAGTATCACTACATGTATTCGCAGACTCGTCAGTCAAAGCTCTTGGAGCTTGTGCTTACTTAGTGACTTCTAATCAATCATATCTTATGACCTCTAAGGCCAGAGTCGCTCCATTAAATAAGAAGACTTTGCCTCAGATGGAACTAACTGCATTGCTAACTGGCACACGCTTAGCAGTGCATATCAAACAAGTCTTGTCTACCATGAACTTCAAAGATGTCATTATATAGTCTGACAATGAAGCTGTCTTACAATGGATATGAAACGACAACTGTCCGACTCCATATGTAAAAAATCGCGTCTCGAAAATTAAAGAAATTTCCGCAGGCTTTCAATTGTTGCATGTACCAACAAAAGATAATCCAGCTGATCTTTTATCAAGAGGTATGACGTTTAAACAGTGTGCAAAGGCAGATATTTGGTTTCATGGGCCTCGATGATTAGTGATTGGTAGTTGGCGGGAACAAAAGCCACACGTCATCACGACACAAACCATAACTACCATCAGGCAGCAAGCTCAAATATCAGTCTTGGATTGTACTCGTTATTCCTTGCTCATCAAATTAATCAATGTAACACAGAACGTGTTTCAATATCTCAGGAAAAGTGGTATAAAATACACTTTTCCAGATGCACTTATCTATTGGGTAAGACAAGCCCAGAGAGAAACTTATGGGAATAACTATGAAAATCTTCCGCATAAGTTAAAACAATCTCGGTCTGTGGATAGACCAAGAAAATCACAACATTCTGCGTTGTGGAGGGAGACTTAAACATGCAGATATCAATCTAGATACTGTGCATCCATGGCTTTTACCAAAAAATCATTGGCTCACAAGGTTGATTGTGTTACATACACATCAACAAATCATCAAACATGGAGGAGTGTTAGACACACTCACACATATCAGACAGCAGTATTGGATTCCTCAGGGAAGACAGTCAGTCAAATCAATCTTGAAGAATTGCATGATATGCCGAAGGTACGATGCAAGAACTTGCTCTTATCCAGGACCACCACCCCTACCGAAGGAACGAGTGGTCCATCTACATCCTTTCGAGACGACAGTAGTAGATTATACAGGAGCAATATATCTAATAGGGACTGCAGATAAGCAACCTATCAAGGCATACATCTGTCTGTTCACCTGTACTACCACCAGAGCAGTACATCTAGAGGTAACACCCGATGTGACTGCTCAATCATTTATATAAGCTTTCCACAGATTCGCAGCACACCGATCATACCGCAAGCTGATGATTTCAGATAACGGAGCAAACTTGGTAGCTGGAGAAGCATGTCTATGAGAAATCTGTACCCATCCTGCAGTTACTTTCACACTGGAACAGCGTCATTGCAGATGGAAATTTATCCCTCCGAGAGCCCCATAGCACGGAGGATTTTATGAACGGTTAATAGGAACTGTCAAAAGATCCTTGAGAAAATCTCTACACCATCAGAAAATCAATCTTCAGGAACTCCAGACAGTAATCACGGAAATAGAATCAAGGGTGAATAACCGGCCGTTGACTTACTTGTCTGATGATCCTACTCAGCATGAGCCATTAAGTCCTGCACACCTAATGTATGGAAGATTTCTGACTCCGGTACCATCTCTAGTGGATGATGAGATCAGAGATCCCTCATATGTGGGTCAGAGCAAGTTGGTTCAGGGGTATAAGCATCTGTCCAGCATAATCCAAAAATGGAATGATGTTTGGACAAAAGAATATCTTACATCTCTACGAGAACATCACTATGGGGCCAATGCCTCACACAATATATCTAATCTCCAACCTGGTGATATTGTCTTGGTAGACAGTGATGGCCCTAGGGCTGACTGGCCATTAGGTAAAGTTGTCTCAGTCCATCCAGATAGCCAGGGGATCTTGAGAATAGTCAAAATCCTGTCTAAAGGAACAACTTCCCCAAAAACATTGGACAAACTCATCCACATGGAATCAGTGAGCCAGCTGCAGTTAGATCCTGAGAGACCTCAAGACCCTCTAACTCTACATGACACACAGACTCCTAACAGACACAATCGTCCACAACGGACAGCCGCACAAAAGTGCAAGCAAAATTTGCACTTGTATTATCAATCCGATGGAGAGTAAATGAATACATATGAATACTATTGTCCTTAGTATTGGACTCTTTGCCAGTTCTCTCCCTCTGGAAGATGTGGGAAATTTTACCCACCATATCTAATAATCATCTATGAAATGTATCATATCTATATCATATCTATATCATATCTAAATCGTATCAAAATCAAATCAAAATCGTATCAAAATCATATCCAAATCACAATAGATTCATTATACATCTTGATCCTAGATGATAATGCCACTAGGATCACGTACGCCATAGGGCCCTATAGATGCCTACATGACTTTGTGCATGATCTCTCAAGGATCCAGAAGCTTCTAGAAGGATTCTTAATTAAAAAACTATTGGAACGAATTGATTTAATTTCCGGTAGGGATTATAAATCGAATCCTTAATAAGAATCAGTGGTACTATCAAGTAGTACTTATAATCTTTAAATCCTATATCTAATTATATTATAATCACATCTTATTTCAATCATAAGTCTAGACTGTAAAAATAATCAATCAATATTCATAGAAAGCTACCATGCTCTGGGAGCATGGGAGGAGCATCTGGGGAACAAGAAGCGTCCACCAGACCCCGCGGCACTTCGTGTTTGTTTACAACACAGTGAACAAGTGTGACGGATCCTTAGCGAACATTACTAGCTCAGGACACTTTATCTAATATCTTTATCACCAGTGAACACTCTCTAGAACTGGGGGGGGGAGTACCTGGACAATATATCTACAAGGAAAATCCCTAGAACATTTATATCTATAAGTGTAGAGTGGAGCACACAGTGACTCTTGTCTCCACCTTCACCACTATCATCCTTCTACAATGCAGTTAAGGAAAGATCAAGTAGCAATGCTACAACAACAATCTACAGCTAAGCTGTGATATAAAATATCGTGCCTAAACTCACAACAAGAGAGTTATCAAGTCTGGCACACTGTCAGACAGGCACCCGGCAAGCAGAGAAGTATATTGAAGGTTATTTTAGTATATTAATTGGCCAATTATATGCTTGTATGACTCTAATATCATATAAGTCTGTCTGTCGGTTATAAAGCGAAGCAACGCCTCATATCTCAGTAAGTTTATTAATATTGTAGTGCAGCAGTAGAATCTTATCCAAGCACTAGACCTCATGAGTGTCCATTGTGTAAGAAGAATTCAGTCACGATAAATAAACAAGACCTCATAAGTGTCCATGGTGTGGGAAAAGATTCAGTCAGGCTGATTGTACCTCATCATATAAATTGAATATAAATACATTGCAGATATACTTGAATATATAAATTAAGTTAACAATTGCTTGCTTAGTTTTTTTTAAGTTATCATATAAGTTCATTTAATTGAATATAATTTTTAGTACTTAGACCATATTTAGGGTCATTTAATTAATATCATACTTTTACAATTTTTATTGTTGTGCTGTTTATAGTATAAGAATATTGGCTGTATAGTTATGGTGCTAGGCTAAACTATGTACATGTTTAAATCTCTGATTTAAACAGAGCCAGTGTTCAGTCATTAAACTGAATTTATTAAATCTTATCCTTGTATAAAATACAAGCTGATGTGAGATACCTGTTGGCAGGTGGACTGTGGATCTTCAATCAACCTATCAACTAATTCATTCACCCCACCTGCCCCTTACAGCCCACAATCTGTCATTAGGAAAAGAGGAGCTAGGATTTACAACCCTAGCTAGAGATTTTAGATGAATTAATTTGCAGACAGTAATTTTTAATTTAGTTCAGTACAAGTCCCTGGTAGTCTCCTCTTATATGAATCCCAGCAGGTTTTTCCCACAAAAGATGTCTGCATGAGAAGTCAGCAACTGCTCCAAGTCCTGCTTCTGCTCTGATGACAAATGTTCCACCATTATCTGGACATTAGCCAACCACTCCCCATTGCTAAAATAAGGTATATGAGCATTAGGTACATTATCAAAATCACATTCCCCATTATTCTCATCTACATGGGCTACACTAAGCACCTGGTTGGTATTGGTAGTTTCCCTTCTGTGTTAGTTTCATCCTATTCGCATGCACTACTATTTCCTTTCTCTTGAGATCAGGTGTTTGGATTACATAATTGGTGGGACTGAGTTTCTTTATCACTGTATAAGAACCTTGGAACCTATGCAACAATGTTGGTTCCTGTCGGCCCATTAGTACCACCACTTTATCACCTGCCTCAAAATGTCGTCGCTTTGTCTTTTTATCGTACTGTGCCTTCATTTTTCCTTGAGCTTCTTTAAGATGAATAGAGGCTTTAGCCCTGTTTTTATTTAACTTGTCTTGTAATGTATCAATATAGTTTACCTGCACAACACTCTTCGGATTTCCAACCAACTTATCTCTTAAGATGGTTAGTGTGTTTCTCACCTCATGGCCAAAAACTAATGAGTTGGGTGAACACCCCAGGGACTTTTGATAAGTATCCCTCAATGCCATGAGCATCAGTGGATGACCATCAACCCAGTTTCTGCCAGTTTCCATGCAACTGGTTTTCAGCATTTGTTTAAGGGTTTGGTGCATCCTTTCCAAAGCACCTTGGCTCTCAGGATGGTAAGTAGTGGATGTCTTATGGAGGATGCCAAACTCCCCACAAAACTGCTGAAAACCTTTGGAAGTGAAATTGGCCCCATTATCTGTCTGTATTACTTTTGGTAAACCAAAAATAGTACAAAATTTCATTATGTGCCTTACTACCACTTTCGTTGAAGCATTTCTCACAGGGAATGCCTCAGGAAAACGTGTAGTCTGACACATCATGGTGATGATATACATGTTACCACTCTTGGTTCTAGGCAATGGGCCTACTACATCAACTATAATATGGGTAAAGGGTTCTTCAGCTACCACAATTGGCTGTAAAGGAGCTTTTGGTATTACCTAGTTTCGTTTGCCAGTTTTTACACATACTGGACATTCATTTCAATACTGGATGACATCTTTCTTTAATCCAGGCCAGGTAAAGTACTTGCTTATTTTTTTATATGTTTTTGCAATACCCTGATGACCGCCTGTTGGTGAATCATGGGCTACACTTAGCACTTTTTCTCTTTTCTCGGTAGGACTACTTGATTAACTACCTCCCGAGTGTGTGGCACAAGTGAGCTCCTAGGTCTCCACTTCCACATCAACACCTTTTTAGTGTAGTAATAAGTCATAGCCTCCAATTCTGCTTGTAGTTCAGTTACTGCCTTATTATGCAAGTCAGTCAACGTAGGATCAGTTTTTTGTTGATAAATAAAATTTGATTTTGATCTCAAGTCTGAAGAGCCAAATGTGGTAACTGGCCTACACTCTTCCCCTGTCCCGTTTCCTAGGTGGTTTGGTGGAGGTGCTCCCCATCCGCTTCCCATTTGCTTCTTCCAACTTGGCCATATAAGTGTCACAAAGATCCACTTCACTATTTGATTTGTTACCCTCTAATTTTGTCTCCTGACTTACATTATTGGAAGTTTGTGTTATTTGAGACTCTGATTTTGACTGGGTCACAGCACATGCTGGGTACATTACCTTGTCCTCAGAATCTGTCCATGCCCTAATCACCTCTGGCTCAGTTAGCATTATTGGGTGGTGATCTCTTTTAACTCGATTACCAGCAAGATCATTCTCCAAAATTAGATCAATGCCAGCAACTGGTAATTTAGGACTAACACCTACTAAACTTTTGCCATTAATAAAATCACAGTCAAGGTTTACTTCCCTCAAGGGTACAGTCTGGAAATCTCCTGTGATTCCCTGTATAATCATTACTTCCCCAGTCTCTGTAGACTGTATATATTGTAACACACTCTCTAATAGTAAAGACTGGGATGCTCCTGTATCCCACAAAATTTTAACATCATGCCACAAACCATTTGCACACTGAAATTTTCCATTTGATATAAACTCTCCAAAATTATTTATAGCAAGTGCTTTTTCCCCCCTTATTTTTGCTACATATTTGGTTTTCCTCCCCTCACGCACTGTGAGTGCCATAGGCCTCTTTTCTGGGTGAAAAAACCAACAACTCTTTACAACATGACCCTTCCTATGGTAGTAGGAACACTGTTTTACCTCTGGGTGAGGCTTATTACTGGTGTGATCCTCTTTAGGTTTCACATTACTCTCTGTACCACCTGGCACCTTTGAAAAAGTGTTTCCTTGACCTGCTGTTGGGCACATGTGGGACCCAAATCTGACTGAGTAATTTAGTGCTCGACCAAATCCTTGCCTATATGACTGAATTTTATTTTTAAAAGTTACTTTAAGTATCAACTAATATTCATCTGCTAATTTAGCCAACTCATAAATATCTCGGGGTAATTTCTCTGCCAAATACAAAGTCACATTAGAAGGTATGCAAGATAAAATTTCTTCTACTAGGAGTAAATTTTTTAGAGTCCAGATCCCTAATTTTTTCTGCATCTAACCATTTATTAAATATATTATATTTCTCTTGTGCAAATTGTACAAAGGTTCGACTTGGTTCTTGTCTCAGTTGTCTAAACGTTTGCCTATAAGACTCAGGAACAAGTTGACTTGCAGTAAGGATGGCTGCTTTTACCTTCTCATAATCAAAACTGTCACTCAAAGGCAAAGCTACAAATATCTTCTGTGCCTTTCCCGCCAACTGACGCTGCATAAGAAATACCCAATGCGTTTCAAGCCATTCCATACTCCGTGCCAACTTTTCAAAATGAATGAAAAACTGGTTTGCGTCAGTCGCACAGAATAGAGGAAACTTGACATTTTTGTTAACCTTTAACTGCCCAGGTGTTCCTAAGTCAACAACACCGGGTATTTTCTGATCTAATTCCCAATTCTGCTAGCCTAATCTCCAACTATTTTTTTTTCTGAGTTTGCTCCACTTCTAACCTCTTCATAGTTAGTTCATGAGCTTGCTCTGCCTCTAGCCTCTTCCGAGCTTGCTCTGCCTCCAACTCCAACTTCTTTAGTTCCAATTCTGCCTGCCACTGCAACTGAGTCTCCGCCTTTCCTGTAGTTACAACATTTGCACCACTGGTGGACGGGGACTGCTCTAATATTTCATGTGGGAAAATTTGATCATCTACCCAGTGCATCATTATCTCTCTTAGCAGTTCAGTCTTCACTATTCCCATGTACAATAATAGTCCATAGTGCTTGCCAACAGCCTCTAGGGTAGACTTTTTTGTCACTTTCACACCCTCAACACTAGGATTGTCGACAATTTGTTGTGCTACCAAACCCATGTTTAGTGTGCTAAGATACAGCAGACTCCAACACAAAATTTATGCTTCTACACCACCTTTCTCTTTCTAGGCTGAGAATTTGTTTTGAAAACTGATAAGGACAGTGCTTAGTTCACTTGACTGCCCTGTCAACTGGTAAATTTTTTCACTCGAGAACACACACAAAAATTTCTTAAAATACTTTTCATAAAGATTAATAAAATGTACATAAACAAGTAATAAAGTACATATTCATATTACACCGATATTAAAAATATTCTAAATTTCTACATAAGTTAAAGTGAATAAATAGGATACACAATTTTTATGTCAGGTTACACCTACAGGTTATCCACTTTTATTAGGCTTTTGATCAGGCTGCTCAATAAGTGAGGTGCTCCCGGAAAGGCTACCCAATTGTGTCATGGGGGGGGGGTGTCAAAAACTTTTGTCATAGCTGTGTCTCAGAGGCCTGTTAAGAATTTAGTAGTGGTGGACCTTTAAATGTTGTCTAGGGGAATATATGATTGTACTTGAGGCTAGAACAAATCAAGGAGTAAGGTAAACAGCCTAGTACAAAGACACAAATTTATATGTTTGAAACACAGGCTATTACACATATGAAATGTTGTTCCTTACAACTCAAGAACCTTATGAAATGATAAGGAAATGATAAATGATCCCCCAAGCAGGCTCTAGATACCCTAAGACTCTCGGTCCCAAACCTGGAACCGTGCACACAGCCACCACAGCTATCCACCGATGATACATATATTTACACCTCTAGGAAACCTGGACTCTCTCTTGAACACCTCCAAAGTCTGCATAACTTCCCTACAATATCTTCCATCCCTGTTTAAATACAAAGGTAGGCTTATCTGACTGTACGGCCGGAGAAACCCCCTCAAATAGCAGGACCGGGTCGGCAGCGATACATCTCTTGTGACGATAATCTCTTCCAAGAGATTTAGCCTGCTCTTCCATATATACATCACGTTCCCAGCAACATTAAAGATACATTTTACAGTAGCTTAAACGTATATATCAAGACAGCCACACGCACCTGCACTCCCCCTCCCCCCTCTCCTGCACACCTGGTCTCCGCGCCGACCCTTCTACTGCTGCAGTCCCAGTCTCAAACTACTGAGTTGTCGGCCTTCCTGCATTCTCATTGGCCGTTCGAGAACACGCCACTCCAGCCCTGCACCAACCACGTTCCACGCAGAGGCAACGTCGGGGTCGACTGGCAGTACCACCATCAGAATATATCTTGTGCTCTGGCTGATAACATCTAGTTGACTCACCTTGAGTGATCAAATAGCGGTTGTTAGCTTGCTCATATATTCCCAGCACTATTTTTATATTAACCATTATTGTATGTCATTTATCCTCCCGTTAACGTAATTCATTTTTATGTTTAGTTATTTTTCACTTGTTATCTTGCACATTATTCAGCCAAGGTATTGTCTTTATTTAAATTTGTTTTCTAGCATAATTAAAGGTCATTGTTTATTATTTTTCGTGTCTCTTCCCTTACCTTACCACAGATTATCAGACAAGCAGTCATTCTTTTTTTTCCTTTTTCTTTTGTTTTACTTTATTATGTGGCCCGGCTTTGACATCTGCCAGTGGAAGACTGCCGAACACCATACTCCACTACTTTACCATCACATATAATTGGGGGCCTGTCCTAGGAGCTGCACTCAGGTATTGGTAATTGTGGTAAGCGTACTTGGCTTTCATTCCCTTGCTTTCAATATTTACATTAATCACTTTTATTATTCATATGGTGCTGTGTATATTGTGCATTACGGGAGTAGCATATGGTGAGTGTGAGACAACTTTGGATTACGTGGTGACTGTAGGCCTCAGTCATACTCTTAATTGGTCGTATTCCCCTCCGTGTTATTACCCGTGTTTAACATCTTTTGTCCCTCAGATATTTCTCATATTTTCGACAGATTATCATATAGGTACCCTGGTACTGTGGTCTGTCTCTGGGTCAATAACACCTAATTTCTGCAATCCGACTCTAGGAGGACAAAGAGGGCCAAAGTACCTCTCGCACGGACTTTTATTGGCGAGTTGGGACCTCGCCAATAGTTCTCGTCACCAGTTGACACTCGCACCCCTACTCGTCGGTCAGAATTGATGGTACTTACTTAAGGTAGGGAATTAGCTTTCTTTCTTTTGAGCACGAAGTTCGCTAATTCTGTAAGTACCATATTTAATTTCAGTGAGTAACTTGCTTATGTTCTATAGTGACTCGGCAAGGTATGACTACATTTTTGGACTACCTAATTTACTTTGGAACCATTTAGTGTTTCACTTGTTTTTCGAAACTCAGTTTCAACTAATTAGTAGGATTTTCTTGCCTTTATCCTCCCACAGTGAGTACCGGGTACAAGATTTCCTGCGACCTTAATCATTTACCATCTTGAATTAACTTTAATTATTAAAATTCCACAGGATAGGTATCAGTTGCCACGTTTCCTGTTTCTGACATTCACCATATCACCACAGTATATTCGTGTCACATTTATTTGCCATTTTCACCATGTTTCGTAGTCAAGCTTTCCAGACAGATCCAGAAAGTGAAATAGGGAACTTACGTCATGCTAAGAGGGTCGAATTGATAACTCTTGCACATGAGTATCACTTGGAAGTTCCCCATGGAGCCAACAAATATGCCATACATAATATGATACTGGATCATCTTTTGGATGAAGGTACTATAGATTCTGATACTCACGAACAATATACCATTTCAGATAAGCATGATTTGACGGCAATGAAACTCAAAATCGAGCTCGCAAAGCTCGAGAAGGAGCAACAGCAAGCCGCCCTACAACAACAGCATGCCGCCATACAGCAACAACAAGAAGCAGCTGCAATCAGGGAGCGTGAGGTGGCCCTCAAGGAACGAGAAGCCGCATTACTTAAAGAAGAACAAGAAAGAGAAATCCGCCTCAAAGAGCGAGAGGCCGCACTGAGAAAAGAAGAAAGTGAACGTGAGTTGGCCTTATTCAAAGAGCGTGAAAAAGTACAACTTGAAACAAGACAACGACAACTAGAAATGCAACGCGAACACGACAAAAGACAAGCGGAAACAGTTCTAGAATGTCGTGGCCGAGAACTCACGTTGGACGCTATGCACCAAGCCCAACTTCAACAAGCTGCAGCTAGTATTCCTCCAAGTTTCAATGTCTCACATGCAAGTAAGTTAATGCCCCCGTTCGTCGAAACGGAGGTTGATGTTTTTTTCACTACTTTTGAAACCCTTGCTAATCAACTTAGTTGGCCTGACGACCAATGGGCTACCCTTCTCCGAGTACATTTAACAGGTAGAGCAGCAGTCACACTCAGCACTTTGGCATATGAAAACGACTTCACCACCCTGAAGCAAGCTGTGTTGGACGCCTACCTTCTCTCCACCGAAAGCTACTGACGAAAGTTCCGTGACTACGTAAAGGCAAGTACCACCACCTTCATAGAATTTGCTAACACCAAACGGAGATATTTCATGAAATGGCTGGAGGCCGCACATGTCTCTACTTTTCCAGAGCTCGTCAACCTCATACTGGTTGAAGAATTCTTGAGGCGTGTACCTCCTCCTGTCCGCCTATACTTAGCAGACAAGGAAGAGACCGATTTGGTGAAATGCGCGAAGTCCGCTGACACTTACAGCCTCATCCACCGGCTGACACCAGAACAACCTACCAGTAAGAAGTCTTGGTACAGTTACGAGAAAGTGAGCCCAGATCAAGGTACCTCTCAACTGTACTGCAGGTATTGTCGAATATATGGACATACCATAGAAAAATGTGGTAAGTCCCAATCTAAAGGTAACACGGAACCTACTAAGCCCAAACCTACTCACCCTAAGTCCGGTAAGCCTGTAATGAATGTTGGTGTTCATGTTAATGATCTGTCTCTCTTTAGCAAACATCTGTATCCAGGAACTATCTCTACCCACGGTTCAGATTCTGAGGGACGTTTTGGACTTAAGATCTTGAAGGACACAGCGGCTCTTCAATCGATCGTCTTGAAATCAGCTGTGCCCAACGTCGCCTACACAGGAGAGACTGTATTCATCACTGACCTTACTGCTACTACTCCTTATCCTCTCGCCAGAGTCCACCTGGATTGTCCCTTCGTGACCGGTGAAGTCCAAGTCGCCGTCAGGGAAAAGCCTTTTCCCATGCCTGGAGTGCAACTTCTCCTGGGCAACGACTTGGCAGAAGACCTGCAACCGACCAACCTGATCGTCAAGGACATATCCCAGGTGGGTAACTCTGTGTTGGATAATCCGATTTTTAAGCATGTTCCTGCAAAGGTTCAAGAGAGTGATGAAGTTTCTCCTCCTGTTATGGTGACCACCCGTGCTCAAGCTGCACGACCACAGCTAGCTGACTCTACTGCTACCGCTGTCCCTCAAGACCCTTCGAAACTACCCCCAAATCTGACTGCTTTGGAGTTCCGTAAGTTACAGAGGGAAGATCTTACCTTGACACCATTATTCTTTCAGGCTGAGACCCAATCCGACAGTGTTCCTGGGTTCTTCTTAGAGAACGAATTACTCTATCGCAGATATAGACCCAGTAAACTGAAGGAAGAGGATGATTGGGTAAACGTTGAACAGCTAGTGATGTCTACCAGCCTGCTGCCCACGATTCTACACCTGGCCCACGGAGCTCTATCACACTACGGGTTTAACAAGACATACCATGGGATTCGCCAAGACTACTACTGGCCAGGTATGGTTAATGACGTAAAGCAGTATGTTCAACAATGCCACGTGTGTCAGAAAGCAGGTAAACCGAACGTTTCAATTTCCAGAGCACCACTGACACCCATCCAGGTGCCTGAGGAACCATTCCACAGACTTATTATTGACTGTGTTGGTCCTTTGCCTCGGACCAGTGCCGGCAACGCCTATATCTTAACCATCCTGTGTCCTACCACCAGATTCCCGATAGCAGTTCCAGTGAAAAATATTACGGCTGCTACAGTGGTGAAGAATTTACTGAAAATCTTCTCCCAATATGGATTTCCGAGGGAGATTCAGAGTGACTGTGGCACCAACTTCACCAGTGATCTCTTCAAACGGACTCTGGAGGAGTTCAACATCAAACAGGTACTGTCCAGCCCCTATCATCCTGCTTCACAGGGTTCTCTTGAACGTAGTCATCAGACTATCAAGGCACTCTTAAAAAAGTTTTGTAATGTGACCTCAAAGGATTGGGATAGGCAACTTGATCTCATCATGTGTATTTTCAGAAGTCTTCCCAATGAGTCACTAGGAGTACCTCCTTATGAGATGCTCTACGGACGTAAGTGTCGTACACCTCTCAAGGCTTTCAAGGATTCTCTACGTGATGCCACCTTCAGTGAGCATCAGAATGTGCCCCAGTTTCTTCAAAACCTCCGACACATTCTAGAGAGGGTCCATTCCTTTGCCAGCAACAACCTACAGAAAGCCCAAGAGAAGATGAAGACTCGTTACGACCAGCACTGCCAAGTAAGGAAGTTTAAACCAGGAGACTTAGTTCTTGCCTATTTCCCTATCCCAGGTTCTCCTTTACAAAACAGGTTTTCAGGACCCTACCGTGTTAAGGAGTGCTGGAACAACTTCAACTACGTTCTCGAGACCCCCGATAGGCGGCGGAAGACCCAGCTGTGCCACATCAACCTGCTCAAACTTACCATGGTGTTCCTCCCACTGTGCTAACACCTATTCCACCTTTACAGGTCCATACAGCCACAGTGAGACCTTCCCTGCTCTCCTTCCGAAAGCACTGACACTGAGACAGCGCTTTCTAATTCGGAAATCCTTACTAACATCCATGATCACTTTCAGGACGATAATAGTGCTTCACTCATCAAACTCATCAGAGAACATCAGAGTTGTTTCGAGATGATCCCCAAGAGTGTACTGTGACTCGGCACGACATCCAACTGCTACCTGACACCCGGCCGATTCGCCAACCATTCTACCGAATCAGCCCTAGCAAGACGGAAGTCATGCGTGCTGAGGTACAATACCTCTTGGACCATGGACTGGCTACCCCCTGTGAGTCCCCTGGGCCTCACCATGTATCCTGGTACCCAAACCTCACGGTAAGATCAGGCTTTGTACGGATTATAGGAAACTTACAAAGTCACAATCAAGGATGCATACCCATTACCTAGGATCGACGACATCCTTGATGCCATTGGTAATGCCCGCTACCTGTCCCAGGTGGACTTACTCAAGGGCTATTACCAGGTGTGTTTACGGAGCGAGCTAAGGAACTGTCTGCCTTCATCACCCCTTTCGGACTTTTCAGATATAACCGGCTTCCCTTTGGACTCTGCAATGCCCCGGCCACCTTTCAGAGAGCTGTCAACCGCGTCATCCAGGGCTTGGACAACACCTACGCCTATTTGGATGATATCGTTGTAGCATCCAACACCTGGAGCGAACACCTGCTCCAGCTGCAACGATTGTTCACCAAGCTCCTGAAAGCCGGCCTCACCATCAATCTGGGCAAGTCCACTTTTGCCAAAGGTAAAGTGCGGTATCTGGTCATGTTATAGGGAGTGGCAGCCTGGCTCCGTTAAATATCCACACTCAAGCCATCAGAGAGTATCCACAGCCTACTACCAGGAAGCAGCTCCTGCGCTTCCTTGGTCTTGCTTCTTATTACCGTAGGTTTGTGAGGAACTTTAGCACTGTTGCAACACCCTTAATCACCTTAACCAGTCCCAAGCAACGGTATAATTGGACCAGGGAGCAAACCGTTGCTTTCGAACAACTCAAATTCCTCCTCTGTTCTAATCCTATTCTCGCCTCACCAGATACCAAGAAGCCTTTCATCCTCCACGTCGACGCCAGTGGTACCATCGGGAGTGTCTTAATGCAGCAACGAGGCGAGGAGGTTCTACCTGTCAGCTACTATAGCTACAAGTTGAAGCCTCATCAGAAAAACTACAGCACTATAGAGAAGGAACTCCTCTCCATCGTCCTGAGCTTGCAACACTTTGCACCATATCTGCAAGGTGCTAGGTCCACTACCATCTATTCGGACCACAATCCTCTACGCTTCCTACATCAAGCCCAATTCAATAACCAACGTCTGCTGCGATGGGCTTTATATCTTCAAGGCTTCAATCTGAAAATTTGTTACATCAAGGGGCTGATAACATCATCGCAGACGCCCTCTCCAGAGTTCATGAGGTAGAGGCAGCTCCACCTACCACTCTACCTCCCGAGAACGTGACTACACCGGAACCGCAGGCTTCGGGGAGAGTTGTGACGATAATCTCTTCCAAGAGATTTAGCCTGCTCTTCCCTATATACATCACGTTCCCAGCAACATTAAAGATACGTTTTACAGTAGCTTAAACGTATATATCAAGACAGCCACACGCACCTGCACTCCCCCTCCCCCCTCTCCTGCACACCTGGTCTCCGCGCCGACCCTTCTACTGCTGCAGTCCAGTCTCAAACTACTGAGTTGTCGGCCTTCCTGCATTCTCATTGGCCGTTCGAGAACACACCACTCCAGCCCTGCACCAACCACGTTCCACGCCAAGGCAACGTCGGGGTCGACTGGCAGTACCACCATCAGAATATCTTGTGCTCTGGCTGATAACATCTAGTTGACTCACCTTGAGTGATCAAATAGCGGTTGTTAGCTTGCTCATATATTCCCAGCACTATTTTTATATTAACCATTATTGTATGTCATTTATCCTCCCGTTAACGTAATTCATTTTTATGTTTATTATTTTTCACTTGTTATCTTGCACATTATTCAGCCAAGGTATTGTCTTTATTTAATTTTGTTTCTAGCATAATTAAAGGTCATTGTTTATTATTTTCGTGTCTCTTCCCTTACCTTACCACAGATTATCAGACAAGCAGTCATTCTTTTTTTTTCCTTTTTTTTTTGTTTACTTTTATGTGGCCCGGCTTTGACATCTGCCAGTGGAAGACTGCCGAACACCATACTCCACTACTTTACCGTCACACTATTCTGAGTCAAGATGGCATCCACTATCTCTTGTGTCTATCGGCCCTTGGGGGATACTATATGCTTTACATTTGCAATCAAAACCTTTATTGACTTTTTATTTACCATATTCCCTATGCATGCTTTTAGATTGAGTCCTTGTTTCCTCACATAGTTAGGCTATTCCAGTTTCACATTATTCCTAACAATCTCCAGCTGAGAAGGTACTACTTTGCTGGGCGGAGTATTACTGGTAACTCGCGGCCTCCCTGAAATCAGGTGTAGATATTTTCCTATCAAAAATTCTCCACTGTGTCCACCAACATTTATACTTGAAACTAACCTCAACAGGAGGTAAGGTTCGTAACACACCACTACAAGATTTTTTCAAGGGAAATGATAAGGTAGATAAGACAGCTATTTAACCCAAAGGGCACACGCACTAGGGGACCGGTGGAAATTGAGTGCCCAAATGAGCCACAGAGATAATAGAAGAACATTTTTAGTGTCTGAGTGGTTGACAAATGGAATGCATTAAGAAGTAATGTGTGGAGGCAGCTCCATACACAGTTTCAAGTGTAGAGCCCA